>OY288110.1:49563178-49715285 GCA_958431115.1 Syrphus vitripennis | reverse complement strand
GGAAAAAAATAAATGTTTTTGCATGATTTTACATGAAGTTTAAGTTTAAACTCACTTCCTTGGCTTCCACGCCGACTTCAACTTCAAATATATGATCCTCAGTCATCTGACTAAATGGCTGCTCTTCGAATGGATTCCATGCATCAACTCTCGCCTCTAGGGTGAGCGAAGCACCTGCAGTTGCTGCAGCTGATTCTAAAGTTGATGACGTTCCCGTCGTATTTTCTGGCAAACTAGAAAGCTCTGTATTGGAAATGGAAGCAGAAATCGATTGCGATAGCAAATGTGAATTGGCCATATTCTGTTCGGATAGGAAAAATCCCGAGTTGAATCCTTGACTGCCGCCGCCAGCGCTGTTGGGTGGTGATTCAACGTTACCACTGCGGCTCTTCACATACTGATCGTAGGGAGCAAGGAACTGGGATGTTTCGTTTGCGAAAGTTCTGGGTATAGGATAATTATATATACAGAAGGGCGGTTTGGATCGGGTCATTCAGCAAGCACACCGACAAGAAAAAAAGACAAATGGAAAATAAAACGAATTAAAATTTCAAAATTAAAATTGAACGAAAAAGGACAGCATTTTAAAGAGAATGGGGTTTGAGAATTTAATTTTTTTCTCATTTGTCATTTTTTTGAAATATGACATTCAAATTTGAAAAGCATGCGCAATATATTACCCTTTATTATGTGTACTGTGCTCATAGAAAAAAGACTTACCTAGAGAACCGACCCAGGGGGTTCGTTCTCTTTCACCCTACAAGCTGTATATTGGTCTAAATATAACTTTTTGTGGCTTTTGGCATTCAAATTCTATTATTTTATAATTGTTTTCACCGAAAAAAAAGTAAATTCAGTTAAAAAGTATAAGCGCGTCCTAAATGTAGATAATGCGTACGCCCCGAACAAAATTACAAAAACAAAATTACATTTCACAATTTCTTTATTGTGGTGAATCTCGAAAATGCGAAAAGATTGCCAAAATTGGCCAAGGAACATTTGGGTAAGTGCTTCAATATCCTACAATTAGTCAGAATAAAAATTTACTGTAACTTATATTTCTAGTAAAGTGTTTAAAGCTCGGGAAAAGAAGAGCAACAAGTAATTTTTGGCCATGAAGAAAGTCCTAATGGACAATAAAAAAGAGGGTAAGAGTAAGTATATTGTAAAAAAAACTCATGATGGTGTTCCTATCAATATTATATCTGTTTTCTAGTTTTACATTACTCTATCACGTGAAATTCGTATTTTGCAACTCCTAAAACACGAGAATGTCATCGTTCTTATAGAAATCTACAGAACAAAGTTGACTCATCATAACCAATATAGGTTCACATTCTATTCAGTCTGTCAAAGATCAAGAAAGTCATGCAACAGCTTCTGAATGGATTGTTTTAAATTCATAGTAACAAGGTAGGTTCTGACACTGAGCCTGCATAATAAAAATGATAAAATTTGTTTTAATAATTTCAGATATTACATTGCGATATGAAAGCTGCAAATGTATTGTTGCGAGGCAAGAGGAATCATAGGAAGGTAGGTAGTAGTATGGTAGGAAAAATTAGGAAAGGATAGGAAATTGGAAAAGGAAGAGATCAGAAAAGGGATATGAATGGTAGGTTCTGGGGGACGCGGCCTGCTTGCGATGCTCAGCTCAGCTCGCCGGAATGGGGGGGATCTTGCCCCCGAAAACCTAACCTCACCTGCAACTAAAAACACAAATCAGGCCTGGTACAATCTTACAAGGATAAAGACATCGGACAGACGATATCACCACTTCAAGGCACTGCTGGTGTCAACGCAGTGTTGCCAAACCCACCCCACCTTGGGAATCCTTTGGCTATGTTTGGATTCCCCCAATAACGTCGATGCCAGCTTCCGGTCATACCATCTTCACTGTAGTATCTTTGCTCCTATCCACACCCCTGAAAATTAAGACTTAGCACCACATGATTTCTCTTAAGAAATCAAGAAAAGACATGAATTCATCCAAAAGAGACGTTAGGTGAAGTTTTATTGAACTTTAAACTGAAGTTAAACATTGGATTAATAGAATTATTTTGAATTTAAAATATACTAATCAAAAGGTATTATTTTTAGAAATTTAAACTAATTTTTGAAAACTTTACTTTTGTTTTGCTTTACAGCCAGAACAATATAAAGGAAAATAAAAAATATTGAAACAAAAACAACGTGAGATTGAATGGCTTCTCGAAAGGACTATCATAAAAACTCTGAAAAAGTAGTCTTTCCTTAAACGCAGGACTACCTCGACAATAAAACTGTTCCCTACCTTCTTAGAGCTCTATGGAGGAGGTTTATAACGCGAAAAGAACAAATCACCAAAAAGAAAAGAGTAATCCTAATGATAGACCCTGAAAAACTATCACCTTCACTTACAAAAGGGAATTTAATAAAACTAAAATCAAAATTTGAGAAAAATAAATATAATAAATATAAGAAAAATAAATTATATATTAAGAAAAATATCATAAATAATATGAAAAAAATGAAATAATAAAGCAAAAAGAAAATATGTTTAATAAAATCTTCACGTCTCGAAATTTAACAAAAATGTACTTTAATCCGGAACAAAACAGCAACCAGGAACAAAAATAGAACGAATAATTTTGGACGTAAGAGGTCCTTTAAATGATTTAAATTATATTTGTTTTATAATTCTTCTTTACGACGGTATTTACGTAAATTGTAAGTTGGAAAGTTTACTTTTCAATTTTTAAAAATTTTAGAATAAAAATTGTCGAAAATATCCTATGCTTTACACTGGCTTGCATAAAACTTAAATTTTTTGTGTGTTTCTTTAAATTTCTTAAAGGTTCACCTGATTCCCTTGAGGAGAGGGCGTTTTGGAGATGGAATTACCAATCCAATTCCGCTTTTACCAGGATTCCGAGTGCAGCTGAACTTCTCTGAGATACCAAAGAATGTCGTTCGGTATAAGAGCTATTCGTGGATCGCAAGGACTGCTACGCCAACGGCACATAAAGTATCCTCGTGGGGGATAAAACACATCAACCAAAAATTACACAAAATACGGGAAAACACCAATAACGGCTTCATAAACGTTGCTGCTATATGACTGCCCATAAGTTTTGTTAGCTAGATTCATCCAGAGTTATAGCACCAGTTATATATATGTATAGCCGAAATATATATAAAAATAAATTTGTGTGGCGGTCCAGCGCTCCACTGGCTAGCTGGAACCGCCAGAAAATTGAAATGTGGAGATGGAGAATAGCCTGTATAAATTCCTAAGTTAGCACTTATTTCTTCAATAAAAATTTCGTTTTCTAAGAAACTCACCTCACACTAGTTTTAATTATTAATCAAAAATTAATTTTCTAACGTTTCCTCGGGTGATTAAATTTTACAAAATTGCACGTTTCTAATTTCTAAAAAATTTAAAAAAAAAGAACTATAATTTTATTTTTAATTTTCGCAAAAATTCACTTTAAAAATTATTTATTTAACACGGCACTTTTATTCTTACTTTTTTTTTTTTTTGATAATTCAAAGAAAATTAATAATTTTTCATCAAAATTAGGAAGTGCAAGCCGAGCTCAAATAATACGTTCACTCGTATTCACCCTTGGATAGTTTCATTCCATATGACGTTTGACTTTGGCGTTTGACTTTATCTCAACCAAATTTGGTAGTTGAACATGCCACTTTTTTTTTCTATGTATTTTCCCCTCTCACACAGTTAAGGTCATACGGTGAAATATACCCGCTAGTTTTTATTTCTAGTTTTAACATTTTTTTCTAGAGATGTCAGTGTGGTGGTGGATCTCAATTCGCCTAATGAATTGATATTTCGGAACAAATATCCCCTCTGCCATTTTTCTAAGCTTATTTTAGAGTTCCGATATCCTTGGACAGATGGCGTTACGAATAATTGTAATCCCCCGTTCACACACGTATTGTGGTGAATAGTTTTGTCGCACCCAGAGTGCTTTTCAATGAATTACTCCAGGTTTATTTTCACTGAACAAGATCTACGTCGAGCAACCCTAACTCACCCGAAACATAACCAGTTCACCATAACAAAACTCACCTCACCTCAAAACATAGGTGAAAATAAAAATATATAAAATTAATACTTTGGGAAAAACAATACCCTTAACACGAACATTTTCTATATTAAATTATTTTACGATTGTCACATTACAACACTCGCAATGACACAAAACCTCTGTTTGCCACATTTTATAGCCTAACGTCAATTTTTATCGAAACTACCTCGAACTGATCGCGAATACCAGAGTGAGACATACTGCGGTGTGGTAAGTTGAAATCACCTAGTCCTAATATATTTTCACCTCAGCCAAAGATTATTCCTTGTCTGACGTCACATTATAATTTTTGGTCTTGAAAATCTACATCATGCGCGCGTTCATGAATTTTCTTAAATGACAGGTGTGTTTCTGCAATGAACGCGACCACTTTCTGTTCTTCGTTCATCAACTACCAGCAACACCAGCAGCAGCACGAACAGGGAAAATGGAGATGGTAAGAATTTAAATTTATTATTTGCATTTAGGTCTTTTATTTTTCCTTCTAGGTTTTCATCAATTCTCAATAATCTTTTCCTTTATTTATAGATTCCAAACAAATGCAATACCCCGGCAGGACGGCCACAACAAATTTTACTCGTTTTACAGATAAATTCTGAAAAAACGAGTAAAAAAAAAGGACGCCATAGTGATTCCTCTTGCAAACTTTCGATAGAAGAGGGTGGGGAGTCAACCCACGCCAATAAAGCCGGGCGAAACCAAAAAAAAAACAAAGCCTAAATGTAACTGCAAAAAAAATTTTGCAAGAAAAAAATATATTGTGTTCTTACTAATTATTGTTTTCTTCTTTTTTTTTCAGGTCCTATCCACAATACCAAGCCGAATCTTCTAATTTCCCTGCCTATTAACGGCATTACCACCGCTGCAGACTACAATAATCGCATCCTGCCGTCAAGATGGCCTTAATTATTAGGGAGATTAGGTACCTAGAGACGCCCGATTGGAATTTTAAATTTTTCTTGGGGCGACTATTTAAACTCATACGCAAATAAGACGTGGATAATATTGTAGAAGTGAAGCAAATAATATGAAAGCGCCTTATTTCATTGAGGAGTTGATTGAAGCAACCCTTTATGTGCTAGTGCTTCCTCATAGGGAATCCGCTGCGTCAAGTTTCTTTTCGATGCCTGTCTGCTGAGACAGAGATGACCAGAGCAAATTACCATTACGTGACACCACTCACAGATCTGCTTAAAAATATCACCTGGTTAAGTGGTATGCCCAGATTGTTTTTTTTTCAAAGTTTTGATTTTATTTATTTACCTACGTTTCTTCTTCTTTTTTTTTATAGAGATCGGTGGTTTAGCCCTCACGTATCCATTCATTTACATTTGCTGACAATAAAGACAAACTTCAACTTTAGTTCTGCTATTATACCCACTGGTACCTACTGGACAATTGCCATGGAAATAACGAGAAGGATCGCTTTCGCCCAAAAAAAATAGCAGGGATCATGGATCTATTATTTTTTTAAGCAACGGACAGGGATAATTGGATATAAATATCCCCAACACGTCGTAAATAAAAAAAATTTAATTTTCATTGCTACATGGGTGAGCCATCGTCGTTTTTTTTTTTTTTTCTTTATATAAAAGGACTAACCAAGTTTTAACTCAAGCTAGATTTTTTTTCATATTTGGACAAAATGTCCCAGTAGCTTTTAAGTAAAATCAGTAGAATTTAATAAATAAATAAAACAAAACAAATCAATAAATTAACAAATAAAACTAAATCTATATCACAGCTTTTGATTTATCACAGTTGGATTGTTTGGACTTTTCGTTATCACAGTTGAATTTTAATTTTTTGGAATTGAGTAGTTTTATTTTTTTTATTATTATTTATCCAAACAAGGACTTGTATATATGCATGCAACGAATAACTATAAATTATCAACGATTAGGTGAGATAACTTTCAGGTACTGTGCGTGAATTATAATTTTATCAGTGTTTGGCTTTGAAGTGATACAGATTAGGTTAGGTGTTTTGCATTATTTGGGATATAATATCCGAAGATTTTGTTTGGATTAAACAACTACGAGGTACGATAGTGACATAACAGCATTAATTAATTATGGTTTTTCAACCATTTTATGGGATTCTTTGGGATCGACGGTGATAAGTGATTCTTAAGTGCGGTTTGTGTTTGGATTTTTTTTTCTTGAGATACGATTCGGTAGACATAAACAATTAGTTCTTTTTTTTTTTTGGAAACAAGAAGTAGTGTAAAACTACGAAGTGTTTTGAACGGACAACTTATGAATTGGACGATTAACGTGATACATAAACATTTTAATTGGATTCGTTTACATTAAATAGTTTTTGAGGTATAGTTTCGGTGGAAGCTTACTGCTTTATATCTTTAGCATGAAATATACCGATTTTCTTGCCGGATAAATTCTCCAGTTCATACATTTGTCTTCCTACTTGTTTGATAACACGACATTTTACATATTTCGGGCATAGTTTTGCGGACAGGTTCTTTGACGAATCGCTTAAAATAAAGTTCCTTCGATAGACTTCCTGTCCGGGCAGGTATCGAACATTTCGCGTGCGGGTATTATACGTTTTCGCGGATCGTTCATTGGACTTAAGGATATTTTCACGAATTCTTTTGCGAATGCACTCCAAACGATCACGTCGAGGAAGAATCAACAACTCGCTGTCGTCAACCGCGTTTAGCTTTTGTGTCAGTTCATAACTACTGCCGTGCATTATCATGTTCGTACCGAACAACGCAAAGTAAGGAGATACGCCGGTAGAGCTATGAACTGCACTTCTCAATGCACAAGCAATATCGTTCAGATGGTAATCCCAATCTCGTTGGTCTGTCTTGAGATAAGAACGGATTGCTGCTAACAACGTGCGGTTGACTCTTTCCGACGCGTTCGATTGGGGTGCATAGTTCGCGGTCCTAAAGTGTTGAATTCCGTATTTCTGCAACAGGTTTTGGAATTCCTTCGCAAGGAATTGCTTCCCATTGTCGGAATGAATTATCCGTGGCACACCGAACATACTAAATACTTCTTGCTGTAAGAACTTTATAACACTTAACGTGTTAGCGTTTTTCAGAGCTTTTAGGAACACAAACTTAGACATATGGTCCAATACAACAAAGACATACGCATTTCCCGATTTCGATCGGGGATAAGGGCCCAAAAAATCGATATAGAGTTTTTCAAATGGACGATCGGAACAGTAGGAATGAACCATAGGAGGACGTGAGACTTGATTTGACGCTTTACATTCTTTACATATGGAACAATTAGTAACATACTCGCGCACTTGTACGGTCATATTCGGCCAATGAAAATTTTGTCGGATTCTATGTAGGGTTCTAGCAATCCCTCCGTGGGCAACTTTTGGGGGATTGTGGGCTTTTTTAATAATATCTTCGGTAAGACTCGACGGAACCCACAAAAGCCAAGTATGCTCTTGCATTGGTTCATCACCTATACTTCTAAACGCACGCTTATAGACAAAACCGTCTTCGATCTTAAGATCAGGAAGTTCTTCAGAGTGATCTTTAATAGTTTTTATCAAGCTCACGTACTCATCCGAGCGAAATTCAGGGGATTCCAAGTCGATAAGTGGGGCAACTTCTTCAATGGTCAGAGAATCTACGTGTACCCGAGAAAGAGTATCCGGAACGACATTCAGGCTGCCCTTTCGATGCTGTATGTCGAAGACATACGACTGTAACAGCAAACTCCATCTGGCTAATTTACCACTCAGATCCTTCATGGTCATTAGCCAGCGAAGACTAGAGTGATCTGTTATTACTGTAAAGTCCATGCCTTCGACATACGGCCTGAACTTTTGAACAGCCATCACCGCAGCCATACACTCCTTCTCGGTGACACTGTAGTTTCTCTGACTCTTGTTGAATTTCTGTGAGAAAAATGAAATCGGTACTTCTTCGTCCTCTGCGTTTTTCTGAAAGAGTACAGCACCGATTCCCGCATCCGAAGCATCACATTGGATGTAAAAACGTTTTGAAAAATCGGGATGCGTAAGAACCGGTGCTCTGATTAACCTCTGCTTCAGATCCTCGAAAGCTATCAACGCCTCATCCGTCATTTTAAACTTTTCATTTCGCTTTTTCAGCAGGTCCGTCAAGGGTGCAGTCAGACTAGAAAAGTCCTTGATAAACTTCCGATACCACCCAGCTAAACCAAGCAACCGCCGAACCTGCCTTGGGGTTTTGGGAACTGGAAAGTCAACAATGGCTTCCACCTTAGCAGGATCGGTTTTAAGCTTCCCACCACCAACTATGAAGCCCAAGTATTTTAGCTCTTTAAAGCAAAACTTGGATTTCTCCATGTTGATGGTGAGATTCGCTCTGCGTAAGCAGTCGGCTACTTCGTTTAGCAGAGCAATATGAGTCTGGAAATCCGGCGCCATGATCAACAAATCGTCAAGGTATACGAAGACACGATCCCTAAGTCGTGCAGGAATCACCTTGTCCATTAACTGGCACAACCTTTGAGCTGCATTACACAACCCAAAGGGCATGACAGTGAATTGGTACAAGGGTCTTCCCGGTACCGCAAAGGCAGTCTTTTCCCTACTCTGTTTCTCGAGCGGTATTTGCCAAAATGCTTCCTTAAGATCAATACTACTGATGTAGTACGTATCCGGTAGTCGGCTGGTGAGCCCCTCGATATGGGGGAGAGGATTTGCATTTTTCTTAGTCAGTGCATTCACCTTGCGAGAATCCAGGCAAAGTCGATTTTTGCCTGGTTTCTGCAGGAGCACTACTGGTGAGCACCAGGGACTTTCACTCTCCTCGATAACGCCGAGGCCCAACATCCGATCTAACTCTTCATACAAAATGGCTTGTACCGCCGGAGAGACAGGGTAGTGACGCTGTTTCACAGGGAGCGCATCTCCCGTATCAATGACGTGTTCCATGAGCGTCGTCTTTCCGAGACCATGCCGGTCGAAGCAAAGAAATTTTTCCCTGACTGCATCCAATTGGGCCTGCTGGTCAGCGTTCAGCTGATGAGCGTTCGAATCATCTGAAACTTCGGTCAACGAAACTGAGCTGATAACATTGGGTGCTAAATTGAAGATCTTCCAGAAGTCTACCCCGAGGTAGATCTCCTGGTCCAAGTTTGGTACTAGGAAGAATGTTATCATCTCTCCTCTGTCCTTGTATGTTACTCTCACTTCTACTTTCCCCACTATCGCTTGACTTTTCCCGTCAGCAGTCTTAACACCGGACCGGTATGCAGCTATGGACAGTTCTAGTTCCTTGACCAGCTGTAAGCAGTTTTTGCCGAGAATGCTTACACTGGCACCGCTATCCAGCAAACCTAAAACTTCTTTATTACCTAATTTCACTTTCGCATAGGGTCTCGGGTCTGATGCTAAGTCTACTATAGTAGAGGAAATTCGTTTTCTTGTTTCTTTTCTCGCTTTGTATCTCCAACGGGCTTTAAGAATTTTTTTGGACGGTTTATAAATCGCGCTGTTAAAAATTCTGTTGCGTGCCTGGTTATATTCTGTAATTCTAATATGCAGTGGTTTTACTTGAAACAGATTTGATTTTATATAATTTTCTTTTTTTTTATTTTCATTTTCGTTTCTTTTCAAAATTATAATTTTACTTTGGCCCCCTTCCATAAGAGGACCTTCAACCCTTTTTATTTCAGGATTGAAATTGGTTTTTGAATTTACTTCGGGTTCTGATTTTGGCTCGGACGTGATTCCCCCGTCGCCTTCACGTCCCTCGACCTGTTTCCCGTATTACATTTGGTACAGTGTGGGGTTTTCACACCTTCAAGCCCACACTTGAAGCAAAACAAATTACGGACGTCGGACTCACACTCAAAATATGAATGACCCAGTGCTTTGCAGTTCCAGCAGATAAAGTTTGAAGTATCGGCATACTTTCGTGGTGGAAGTTTTTGACGAAGTACACCAAACTGGAGAGCTGCAAGCTGTTCATCAGAGTACTGGTATGTGTCATCATAATCGATTTCGTTAGCAGTGTGTTTGGCCTGTGGTTTTGAAAATTTGGGATGTTCTTTTTCTTTCCTTGGAAAAGCTGACTCCACATCCTTACATGCATTCCTCAGCTGATCCAAGGAATAAATTGGCATTGGATATACCAAATTAACAAAACGGTCGTTCAGACTCTTTTTCAGTATCCGAACTAATTCTGCTTCCGGAATCGGAATTCTCATTTGCACTTGATTCGGTTTATTGCTGCCAAGAAATCATCGACATTCTCAGAGAAACCTTGTTTACGGTCCATTAGCTCACGCATAATGTCGTAATCAGATCGATTATTTTTGAACTGTCGCATAAGAGCTTCACGAAGAGAAGGCCAGTCGGGCCTGTAATTAGCTCTATGGAATTGCCAGAACCAGTCAAGTGCATTTCCAGAAAGCAAAAGGTGGAAATCACGCAAGATTTCTGCCCAAGGACACTGGTACTGGCTCTGTAAAGTCTCGAGACGGAAAACAAAATCTTCAACCGTTAAAGTTGCTGGTGGACCTTCAAATTTAAGACCCCATTTATTGATTTTAATGGGAGTTTTATATCCAGGATATTGGTGTGAATATATAGGTGGGTAAGTGTATGGGTTTGGTTGGTTTATCGGAATCGTTGTATTATTATTATTATTGTTTCTTACAGGTCTAAAATTAGCATCTTGAAAACTGTCGGGTTGAGAATTTCTCTCTTGACTCCGTCTAAACGGTTCTTGAGTTCTTCTGCGCTGTTGTTCAGGAGGAACAAAAGCACTCCGGTTAGGTTCAGACCTAGGAAGTTGCTGAGGTGGTGGAACAATAGGTGGCGGTAAACTATATTGACTGTGAGTTGCTGTTGGTAATTCGTTAACTGATGGAGGAGAAGGCCGAATCAAATTCAAATCTCTGAGAAATCCACTAAGCTGATTTTGAATCTCATTCTTCAGAGTATTCGACACATCACTTTTTACTGTTTGATTGTAAGTTGTAAGAGCTTCAACAATTGCTAAATTTACATACGCTTTAAAATCTTCAGGAATTATATTTCTTTCAATCCTTTTATTTACAGGTGGTCTTTGAGAGAGGCTTTCTAAAATGTCCCTATACCCGCTCCCGTTACTTGGATTCACGCCAGTCGGCTTAGGAGGTGGTACTGGTACCCTTCCAGTATTAGGCCTTACTGTTTGATTCATCGAGCCGAAGCTTCCACGTTCAGAAGGCAAAGCTTCTGCTCCCTGGCCACTGAGGTTACTAAACGAAGGAGTAGAAACAGAATCCAAGTTACTGACATTCTGCAGATCTTCATTTGGCCTACTAGAACTAACAGCGGGTATATTCGACGTAGAGCGGATATGTCTATCTGTTGTGAGAGGAGAATACATCACTCGGCGTCTTTCGGTACCATCTAAATTTTGACTCACTGACCTAGTCAATCTAACATTATCATCTATTTCAGAATCTCGTATGATCCTAAGGATGCGTTCTTCTTCATCTCTACCGACCGGATACATTTTTAAATTTTCAACAAAACGGAGTATTCAACAAAAATTCAAAAATACTTAACTTAACTGAAACAACAAAAAAAAAACGGTGAGTTTTCTTAAGAAAATGATATTTCTAGAAGATATGTTATGCTTAACGTAGTAAATTTAAGAAGTTTAGTGTAATTTAACTTTTGTTTTCTTATAAGAACTCAAAAGAGTTTTCTTTTCAAAAACCAGTAGTTTTAAGTAGTGTAAATAATAAATGATTGGTATTTAATAATAGTTTAAGAATAGTTTATAAGTGTAGTATTAAGATAAATATCCGAAATTTTCAGTTGCTAATAAACAAAAAGTTTTTGTATATAGCAAAAAAAAATTAAAGTGTTTTTTTTTTCTATACTGGGTTTAAGTTTTTTCCTTCTTTAAATTTATATTGAAAGGTTGTTTTTCAAAATAAGTAGTTTGTTTGTTTTTGGTTTTTCATTCGAATTCGGGGTGCTTCAAGTAGCGTCTACAGTGGTTTCTTTTCGTTATGGTACGACCTTACTAATGGCATCTTAAAAAAAAAAGACATCAGACGGACAAAGTTAAATTCCTTGAAGCGGTGATGTAGGAAAGGAAATTACAAAAAGTAGAAAATTCACAGAAAACAGGATGTTGTTTTCCTCACCGTTCCCGCTATTCCAATCAGTCTCTGAGGACTTTGTTGGAAGACTTGAAACGATGAGAAAAACGAAACACAAAAATTGAGCTAAAAACTCCAAAAATAGATGAAAGAAAATAAGGTTGGAACGGTGTAGCGATGTTCAACGACCCGTCAAACATGGTCACCGCATCCAAATCGAAAACTACGACAGGACAAGAGGAATGAAATTGAAATTTAGAAAAAAATAAAAAGTTGAAATTTGGGATTAGGAATATAAGGTAAACAGGACTTAGAAAAAGAGCTGTACTGGCTGCAAATTTCCGGAATTCGTCGCAGTTCACCATAGTATGTCAGTGACTTTCTAGGTGTAGACATACGAATTTGAAAACCTACCTCCAGTCCAGTTAGAAGAGAAAGAAAAACACTCACTAACCGCAGTCACTGTGGATCTCCAAAGACTCGTCGCAAATTATCTAAGTGCGTCAGAGACCTTCTTGATAACGACTTACGAGTTTGAAAATCCACAGTAAGTTTGGTTCAACTCACAAAAACGAAGACTACAAAAAAAAAATATTAGCTAAAATCCAATACTTTGGATCAAATCCAAAACATTGAACTCTAAACCAATACGTTGGGCGCCATTTTGTTGCGAGGCAAGAGGAATCATAGGAAGGTAGGTAGTAGTATGGTAGGAAAAATTAGGAAAGGATAGGAAATTGGAAAAGGAAGAGATCAGAAAAGGGATATGAATGGTAGGTTCTGGGGGACGCGGCCTGCTTGCGATGCTCAGCTCAGCTCGCCGGAATGGGGGGGATCTTGCCCCCGAAAACCTAACCTCACCTGCAACTAAAAACACAAATCAGGCCTGGTACAATCTTACAAGGATAAAGACATCGGACAGACGATATCACCACTTCAAGGCACTGCTGGTGTCAACGCAGTGTTGCCAAACCCACCCCACCTTGGGAATCCTTTGGCTATGTTTGGATTCCCCCAATAACGTCGATGCCAGCTTCCGGTCATACCATCTTCACTGTAGTATCTTTGCTCCTATCCACACCCCTGAAAATTAAGACTTAGCACCACATGATTTCTCTTAAGAAATCAAGAAAAGACATGAATTCATCCAAAAGAGACGTTAGGTGAAGTTTTATTGAACTTTAAACTGAAGTTAAACATTGGATTAATAGAATTATTTTGAATTTAAAATATACTAATCAAAAGGTATTATTTTTAGAAATTTAAACTAATTTTTGAAAACTTTACTTTTGTTTTGCTTTACAGCCAGAACAATATAAAGGAACATAAAAAAATATTGAAACAAAAACAACGTGAGATTGAATGGCTTCTCGAAAGGACTATCATAAAAACTCTGAAAAAGTAGTCTTTCCTTAAACGCAGGACTACCTCGACAATAAAACTGTTCCCTACCTTCTTAGAGCTCTATGGAGGAGGTTTATAACGCGAAAAGAACAAATCACCAAAAAGAAAAGAGTAATCCTAATGATAGACCCTGAAAAACTATCACCTTCACTTACAAAAGGGAATTTAATAAAACTAAAATCAAAATTTGAGAAAAATAAATATAATAAATATAAGAAAAATAAATTATATATTAAGAAAAATATCATAAATAATATGAAAAAAATGAAATAATAAAGCAAAAAGAAAATATGTTTAATAAAATCTTCACGTCTCGAAATTTAACAAAAATGTACTTTAATCCGGAACAAAACAGCAACCAGGAACAAAAATAGAACGAATAATTTTGGACGTAAGAGGTCCTTTAAATGATTTAAATTATATTTGTTTTATAATTCTTCTTTACGACGGTATTTACGTAAATTGTAAGTTGGAAAGTTTACTTTTCAATTTTTAAAAATTTTAGAATAAAAATTGTCGAAAATATCCTATGCTTTACACTGGCTTGCATAAAACTTAAATTTTTTGTGTGTTTCTTTAAATTTCTTAAAGGTTCACCTGATTCCCTTGAGGAGAGGGCGTTTTGGAGATGGAATTACCAATCCAATTCCGCTTTTACCAGGATTCCGAGTGCAGCTGAACTTCTCTGAGATACCAAAGAATGTCGTTCGGTATAAGAGCTATTCGTGGATCGCAAGGACTGCTACGCCAACGGCACATAAAGTATCCTCGTGGGGGATAAAACACATCAACCAAAAATTACACAAAATACGGGAAAACACCAATAACGGCTTCATAAACGTTGCTGCTATATGACTGCCCATAAGTTTTGTTAGCTAGATTCATCCAGAGTTATAGCACCAGTTATATATATGTATAGCCGAAATATATATAAAAATAAATTTGTGTGGCGGTCCAGCGCTCCACTGGCCAGCTGGAACCGCCAGAAAATTGAAATGTGGAGATGGAGAATAGCCTGTATAAATTCCTAAGTTAGCACTTATTTCTTCAATAAAAATTTCGTTTTCTAAGAAACTCACCTCACACTAGTTTTAATTATTAATCAAAAATTAATTTTCTAACGTTTCCTCGGGTGATTAAATTTTACAAAATTGCACGTTTCTAATTTCTAAAAAATTTAAAAAAAAAGAACTATAATTTTATTTTTAATTTTCGCAAAAATTCACTTTAAAAATTATTTATTTAACACGGCACTTTTATTCTTACTTTTTTTTTTTTTGATAATTCAAAGAAAATTAATAATTTTTCATCAAAATTAGGAAGTGCAAGCCGAGCTCAAATAATACGTTCACTCGTATTCACCCTTGGATAGTTTCATTCCATATGACGTTTGACTTTGGCGTTTGACTTTATCTCAACCTAATTTGGTAGTTGAACATGCCACTTTTTTTTTCTATGTATTTTCCCCTCTCACACAGTTAAGGTCATACGGTGAAATATACCCGCTAGTTTTTATTTCTAGTTTTAACATTTTTTTCTAGAGATGTCAGTGTGGTGGTGGATCTCAATTCGCCTAATGAATTGATATTTCGGAACAAATATCCCCTCTGCCATTTTTCTAAGCTTATTTTAGAGTTCCGATATCCTTGGACAGATGGCGTTACGAATAATTGTAATCCCCCGTTCACACACGTATTGTGGTGAATAGTTTTGTCGCACCCAGAGTGCTTTTCAATGAATTACTCCAGGTTTATTTTCACTGAACAAGATCTACGTCGAGCAACCCTAACTCACCCGAAACATAACCAGTTCACCATAACAAAACTCACCTCACCTCAAAACATAGGTGAAAATAAAAATATATAAAATTAATACTTTGGGAAAAACAATACCCTTGACACGAACATTTTCTATATTAAATTATTTTACGATTGTCACATTACAACACTCGCAATGACACAAAACCTCTGTTTGCCACATTTTATAGCCTAACGTCAATTTTTATCGAAACTACCTCGAACTGATCGCGAATACCAGAGTGAGACATACTGCGGTGTGGTAAGTTGAAATCACCTAGTCCTAATATATTTTCACCTCAGCCAAAGATTATTCCTTGTCTGACGTCACATTATAATTTTTGGTCTTGAAAATCTACATCATGCGCGCGTTCATGAATTTTCTTAAATGACAGGTGTGTTTCTGCAATGAACGCGACCACTTTCTGTTCTTCGTTCATCAACTACCAGCAACACCAGCAGCAGCACGAACAGGGAAAATGGAGATGGTAAGAATTTAAATTTATTATTTGCATTTAGGTCTTTTATTTTTCCTTCTAGGTTTTCATCAATTCTCAATAATCTTTTCCTTTATTTATAGATTCCAAACAAATGCAATACCCCGGCAGGACGGCCACAACAGTATCCATAACAAAGAACTCGTTGATTTTGGTCTGGCGCGTGGATTTAGCATTCCAAAGAACGAACACAAACCAATTGGTCACCCATTGTTGGGCGATCGAAATGTAAATGCGTCCATATGTAAAGGATTCACATGGATGCGATTGGATAGATGAGCTTTTAGCATTCGATACTAAGAAACTAATAGATGCCGATACTGCCCTGTATCATGATTTCTTCTGGACCGATCCGATGCCAAGTGATTTAAGTAAAATGTTATCACAGCATTTAAAGAGTATGTCTGAATATCTGGCTACGCCTAGACGATCAGGACAAGCACGACAATATTAACAGCAGATGGTAACGATGATGCCAAGGCCCAAGACAACAGCTTGATCGATCGTGTTTTATTTTAGATGTTTTGTACGGTTATTGTGCGATTCCAGCCAAGCACTTTTTTTTAAATTTCTTTGTTTGTAAGTTGAAACCACTGCAGCACCATGGCAAAATGCCGATCTTCGTCTAATCGAAGTCCAGGACATCAAAAACCTGTCAAGACCAGTAGGCGTACTACTAGTCAAAGGTCCAACCCTTCCCAACGATCGTATCGAGAGATACATAATATCTCTCAACAAAGATCTCCTCGGCCAAGAGTGGAAAATAATAGGTTGTGAGAAGACCAGTGAAGGAACCGAGGTAATGGTGAGATTGATCCAGAAATCAATTCCATTACTGAGGAAAGTGGAAGTGGTGCAAACTTAGACTGAAGACAAACAACAGAAAACAGGTTAGTAAGGCGATGAACAAATTCTTTATTATGTAAATGGAATTGAAACTTTTACAAATCAATCTTTTTAAAACTTAACCTTTTCTTTCAGTTGTGGAAGGTGGAGAACACGCAAGTCCTTTACAATTGCAATTCTATCACTATAAAGACTTGTAGGTGATGCGCTTAAAAACAAAATCATGGGAAAAGATAACTGCACCAAATGGTCCAAGTCCTCGCAGTGGTCACCGCACCGTAGCATCCAAAAAGAAATTATTTGTTTTTGGTGGTTTTCATGATACCAACCTACAAATACCACAATGATGTTCATCTCCTTGGAAACGTACATCTGCCTAAAATTCGAAGTTCAAGGAGCAATTATTCCACCTCCACGATCAGCATGTTGTATGGCTGCTTGTCCGGATGGTAAAGTACTAATATGGGGAGGCTACTCAAAGTCACAAGTGAAAAAAGACATTGACCGAGGAATCACGCATACGGACGTGTACTCGTACTTAACCCTGATAGTAGGTATAGATTTTGAAAAAGTTTTCCATTTATAAAGCGTATTGTTTTGGTGGAGTCATGGACACAGAGGAGGATGAAGAAGATCTGCGTGGTCAGTTTGGTAGTGATTTTTACTGTCTCGATATCGTTTCACCTGCCTGGAGACTTTTTGAACTCGGTAAAATTCCAAAATCTAAAAAAGATGATGATGACATGAAAGATGGAACAGAAGCTCCTATTGCACAGACTGCCTCAGATGGTGTTTTTACAATCACAGTTGGTGGTTCTTCTGCCCCTAAAATGCCAAGTTTATTTAAAACTCCATCCAAATTTCTTCCCTCGCCTAGAATGAACCCGGGACTTTGTGTTTGTAAAGAAACACTCTTCATGTTTGGAGGAATCTTCGAAGAAGATAACAAACAATACACATATAATGATTTCTATTCACTCGACTTGCACAAACCAAGCAAATAGAAAACAATAATTCCCAATAACTCCAATCCCCATGATTGAATTGATTCGGATAGTGTGACAGCAAAGAATTTGAATCCGATATGGATACAGACTAATAAATAAAAAAAAAACTTATTTTATGTAAGAAGTGTAGTTTTATTTTTATAATAAACTTAATAAAAATTAAAGCTATATTTTAACAAAATGTTTTCTTTTATAATGCTATCAAGGGGTTTCGTTATAGTCAGTTTTACAGGTCAAGAAATTCTGTGAGAATTCTTCTGGTATCATCGGGAGTTTCAACTTTATGTTCAATTGTGCGTAGCTCCACAAAAATCTCATAGTCGTTGCCTCCTGGCTCGGTTTTGTCACCGAAAAAGTGAATCTCATCGAAGTTGTGAATCTTTTCGATGTGTCGAAGACAATAAGTCTTATCCCAGCCGTGTGGTAACACATTTAAACTTATCTGTCCACCAATGCTATAGGTCAAATCGATTTTTTTTTTTTTTAATGAGCACGCACACAAGGGGATTTAAGTACCCTTTATATGTCGGAACACAGTGCGAGCTTTAGGTAAGTAGGAGGGGATATGAAAGGAGATGTCGGTGAACATTAGTCTTGAATTTCAGTATATCACAATGAGAGGGAAAGACAGAGCGTGGAAGGGAATTCCACATTCGCGTAGTACGGCTAAAGAACGAATCCCTGTACTTGACAGTACGGCTGAAATTGGGTTCAAGAGCAAACTGATTAGCATTCCTGGAAGCGCGAGTATTACGGTTGAATCGTTTAAGGGGAGGAATGCAACTGACTATTTCATTTGAGCATTTACCGTAAAAGTAACGATAAAAGAGCGAGAGACAAGAAACATTACGCCGGTGTGACGGAGTGACGTAAAAGTATCGATGATGTTCCTGTCTCCGATCATTTTGAAGGCTCGTCTTTGAATACTGTCCAAGAGGCTTAAGTAAGTTGCTGGAGCACCAGCCCAGAGATGGGAGTTATACTCAAGTTTTGGACGTATATAACTTTTATAGATAATAGCCAGATCAGAAGGCGAAAAGAATTTCTTGCATCTCCAAAGGAAACCTAAACATCTTGCGGCATTTTTGGCGACGTTAAGTATGTGACCATTCCACAAAAGGTGGTTTGTGATACACATACCTAAAATCGCAAGCTGATTGGTTTCTTCGATGCAAGTGCCACTCATAGATAATGGCAGGGGGGGTACGTCTCGCTTTAACGACAGAAGGCAGCATTGAGTTTTCGAAGCATTAAATTCTACGCGATTTCTTAATCCCCATTGTACAATGCTGTCTAAGTGAGAATTTAATGAACTTATCATATTTTGCCGTTTCAGTTCCACGTCCGAAGAGCAGGGATGTGAATCTGGAAACGAATATGAAAAGCTAAGAGTACTATCGTCAGCGAAACAATTTAATGGATTAGTAGTTACAGACAGGAGATCATTTATGAAAATGAGAAAGAGGGTCGGAGACAAAACGGAACCCTGTGGCACACCAGCATTTATTTAGTGGGTTTCAGACTTGAATCCGTCTAATACTACTTGTATAGAACGATTCGAAAGAAAGTTACCAATCCAACGAAGAAAGGTTTCATCGATACCAAAAGCACGCATTTTCGATAAAAAAGCAGGATGCCAAACTTTATCAAATGCTTTAGAAATATCAAGTGCAATAATCTTACTTTCTCCAAAACGATGTAAAGATTTGTTCCACTGTTCGGTGAGATAAAGCATTAAGTCACCAGTGGATCTATTGCTGCGAAAGCCGTACTGCCGGTCATTAAGAAGCTTTCGATCTTCGAGATATTTCTTGAGCTGATAATTTATCAGCGTTTCCATGACCTTGGAAAGAAGGGACGTAAGTGCAATTGGTCGGTAATTGGAGGGTGAAGAAGATTCACCTTTTTTTGGTATAGGCTGGACAAATGCTGTTTTCCAACTGCTCGGAACAAGCCCAGAAGAATAGGATAGATGGAAAAGCTTACGCAGGGTCTTGCCAGCGAGGAAGAACACCTCTTCAGAACAATAGCGGGGATACCATCCGGACCAGCGGATTTATGTGTGTTAAGATCTTTTAGGACTCTCGCTACAGCTCGAGTACGAATGAAGATTTGTCCCATAGAATCATTTACGCGCTCAAGAACTGGGGGAGTCATGACACTATCAGACAGCGTAGAGTTGGCGGCGAACTGCCTAACGAATAAGTTAGCCTTCTCGAGAGAGCTAACGAAGGGAGTGTCATTGACAACGAGTGTTGGGACCGAGGAAGATGTTTTGTTCCTCATGTTTTTTACAAATGACCAAAAATTTTTACTACCGGTGGAATATTGAAGTATTTTTTGCCTTAATTTTTGGTCATGCAAAAATTTGGTCCTTCGAATATGGGCGTTGCAGGCCTTCCTGGCTTGTTTGAATTTTTTCCGGTTTTCCTCAGTTGGGTTGGCTCTAAAACAACGGAAGCTAACATCTTTAACCCTAATAACCTCTTTACAGCTTCCATCAAACCATGATTTCTCTTTGGGTCTGATGCTTTTAGCGCTATTCGGGATAAAAGTTCTCATTCCCAAAAGAATCATATTAGTAATCATATCCGCGCTGGAGTCTACGTCATTACCGAGGAAGCATAGTGACCAGTTAAAGATCCTGAAAAAATTATTGAGGCCGTCCCAGTTGGCTTTTTCGTATTGCCAAACGGTTCTCACAGGAGCTCTTTCTTTAACTAGGTTTGTTTGGCACGAAAAATTTGCGGAAATTATACTATGGTCAGATGTGCCTAGAGGCGTTAATACACTGATTGTGTATTTATCAGGGTCAGAGGTTAGAAACAAGTCAAGAGTATTTTCGACTCGGCCATTAACGTCCGATATTCGGGTAGGCTCGTTGACAAGCTGAGTAAGGTGGTTAAACTCAGCGAAGATCTCAGCACACATACCTTCGGGTGTTGTCTGGCCTGAATGTTGAAGCCAAGAAGAATTGTGTACATTGAAATCGCCCGTAATAACGATTTCAGTGTGAGGATGCAAGGATACAATTGTTTAGATGGAGTCGGACAGAGCATCAAATTCGCGAGAAGTTGAAACTCTGTCCAAATGAGGGCTTCGATAGAGAAAACAATAATGAATGATGTGCTTGTTTACCGAGAATTTTAACCACAGGAAGTTAAACAAGGGATTGGTACTAGGACCGTATTGTGGTTGAAATTGGTAAGCAACATCATTTCTTACGTAGACGGCGAGACCATGGTGAGAAAGGAATAATGGCACTAAATTATGCCCATGAATTTGAAATTCAGCAGGATCAGTAGTTTCACCTACTTGGGTTTCACTTAGTGCCAAAACAGCTGGCCTGTTATTAACAGAATGGGCGTACAAAGCAAGGAAATTTGCTCTAAGCCCACGAATATTACAATAGTCAACTCTAAAATTACCAATCATTGTGATAAAAAAGAAAAAAAAAACTAAAACAGACGAAATCTAAAAGAAAAACTGAATATGATAGTAAAGTACTTTTCAATACACAGCACTACTAGTGTTATGCCTTAATAGTGATGTGAATCAATCCGAACCCTAACAGTCAAACAGTATTTCTTTGTGCATCTGTAATTGTTCGCTCAGCAAGTGCATCAATTGAGAGAGCTTATATAAGTCCAATACAATTCATGCACTTGCTAAGCTGAATTCACGAGTTAGTGTGTTTATCATTGCTTTTCGTATTCCATGCTGATTATCGTATTCGGCAATCATATTACGTATTACGTTCTTTCCTTGTACTTTGACGGCCTATCGGACAGATGCCATTGCGGAATTCCAGAAATGTTCCTCTCTTAATTGGTAATTCCAATTCAGAAAGATATTTCAGGACATAGTTGATGAATCGTTGTAAAGTTTTCTCACCCAAATGCTCTTGAATGGATTGTTTGCCAACTTCGTTGCTTGAAGAAGCTGAGATCTGAAAAAAAACAGTAAGGTTGAATGGTAAGTATTTCTTATAAGTTCTATAGAACGGTTTATGTATTTAAAAAGATAAAAATGTTATACATACCTTGGTGGAAGTTTTGGCACGGTGCAAGAAGGAGTGGTGTGTTGTTGGTTGGTCAGGTTGGAGCTTTGAAGTTGCTGAGATCTGAAAAAGATTAAAAGAAACAATGTAAAACAAACAAATATGAATGCAAGTAGCAGTCACTTTTTCTCAACAACTGACATGCTCTCCAGAGTGTCAAAACATGCGCGAACTTATTAGGTTAGGTTAGGTAAGTGGGCTGACAGTTGATCTTATTTTCGTCACTCTCAGATCAATATAGATTCATTGTGATACCCTTGTTGAGTAACCTATGACAAATCCTATGAAAGAGTTAATTTGTGGTGTATGTGAATGGGGTTCTAGCGAGCTATAGCCCGAAAAGGTCCAAGAATGTCTACAAGTCAGTTTCTGTCGTCGCAAGATCAACTCGGTTAGAAGAGGTCTACGCGTCAAGATTATTTTTGGGTGTGTTCTTCTTCTTTACCCCTACCAGGTTAGATCATCCCTCCCCCAGGCCCGTAGAGGCAGTGGCCTCATTCAACGTCTAGTGGATGGGTTAGATAGACCGGTGGTTGGTGTGTTGCTCAGTCAAAAAGATTTACAGATTCACCTGGTTGAGTACGGTTGGAAGCTTTAGGGTATTTGCCTTAGGCTTCTTCCGTCCTTTCCCCCGCATGGTATATCATAACCTCCTCCGGGCCCGTAGGGGCAGTGGCCCCATGCAACGTCTGGTGACGCCATAGGTATACCATTGGTTTGGTGTACTGTGTTGTTTAGTCGAATCAAACGTTTGGTAATGAGAGGTTAACGCGCCAAGAAGTTTTATCTGGGCGTGTTCTCCTCCTTAGCCGCACCGGATATATCAGCCCTCCCCTAGACCCGTAGAGGCATTGGCCTTATGCAACGACTAGTGGATGGGTTTGATAGACCGGTAGATTATGTGTGTATTTCTGTATTGTTTTGTCGGTGTTGTCTTGTTAAATTGGTGTGCTCAGACACAAACTCGGTAAGGAATGGTTAAATTGCCAAGAAGTGTTTTCCGGGCATTTTTCCTTTCTCTACCCCATATCGGTGGTTGTTGTGTCTGTGTTCTTTCATCTATTCTCTAAGCTATTACTTGGAATAGAGGAGAGCTCCTCTAAGTCATCAAAGATAAGTCCTCCCTCAGGCTCGTAGGGGCAGTGGCCCCATGCAACGTCTGGTGGATGGGTTAGATAGTCGAGATTGTTTAATTTTCAAGCCATTTTGTGGCTTTAGTGTAATCTAGCAGGCTTTTACTTGGAATAGAGGAGAGCTCCTCTAAGTCATCAAAGAAGTGTTTCCCGAGAAATCTGTTTCTCAGATAACAAAGTGCAGGACAGTGGCACACCATCCTCTGCATAAGTCATCCATACAAAGCTTCATCTTCTTCCTGTGGTAACCCAGTTGGTTGTGCCCTGTGGTAATGCTCACGAGAAGAAAGAGGGATTTTTTGTTTAGTCGTTTAATACTATCAGTCTTTTGTTTACTGAAGTTAGGCCAGAGTTTTTTAGTTGTAACACAGGTATCAAGTAAGCTCCATCTTTTTTTGTCAAAGACAGAATTTTACTCTCATTTGCCTGTATTAGGTTACAGGGTGGGATCTGCACAGATGGGTCTGCCTGATTAAGATCAAGTGTTGATCCTATTGTGGAATATTTCAATATATTCGCAAGAAAAAAAGCCTGACGGAACGTTAAATGAGAAAGACCAAGACACGATTACAATTTCAAGTATTTATTAGATTCTTGTTCTACAAGCTTTGATTTATTTATTTATTTATTTATTTATTTATTCATCTAACAAGTACAATGGACCTTAGTAGACAACAAGAATATAATAACTTACTTAACTACACTTAATTTATATATATATTTAATATTTAAACAGCATTTAAAATAATAGCCTTGCACTCATTTCTACTCATGTTGAAATCTAACAACTCTTCGAATTGATTAAAGCAATCTGCGGCATTATCTAAGGGAAGCATAATTAGTAGAGTGTCTTTGAATATAAAAGAAGGCGTTTTGTCTTAGTCTTAGGGAGCGAGATGGAGCATAAAATTTGAACAAAGAAAGTAAGTGTGAACTATCAATGTGTCCACAAATTATATCATTTGCAAAAATAGCAAAATAATAAATTCTTCTTTTCTGAAGAAGTAATAAACCAATCAGCTGGCATCTTATCCCATAAGTGGGCATATCTGGTTGAGAATAAATTTTACGAAGAGCATACTTAGTAAATCTCTTTTGAATTCTTTCAATGCGCATCGAACTTTTATTATAATAAGGTGACCAAATTATGCAACAATATTCAAGGTTTGAACGAACCAAAGAGATGTACAAGGATTTAAGGGTATAGGGATCACTAAACTCCCTAGAGTTGCGAAAAAGAAACCCAAGCATAGCATTTGCTTTAGAGATAACAAAATCCATATGCAAGGCAAAATTTAACTGGAAATTGAATACAACTCCCAAATCTTTTTTGACCGACACACGTAAAAGATTATTACTAGACATTTTATATTGAAATATAATCGGATTTTTTGCCCTTGTAAAAGACATGATGGAGCATTTACAGATATTCAGGTGTAAACAATTGATTTCACACCATTCCGATAGTCTATCAATATCTTCTTGTAGTTTTACACAATTAGACAGAGATTTAACAGATCGAAATAGTTTAAAATCATCTGCAAATAATAACCCCGAAGAATCTAAGATACAACTAGGTAAATCATTAATGAATAAAAGAAAAAAGAGTGGCCCAAGATGGCTTCCTTGCGGCACTCTTGAATGATTAAAAATTACTCTAGAAACACATGACCCAATTTTGACATACTGTTTTCTATTAGTTAAATAACTCATTATCCACTTCAACAAGGTTGAGTGAAACCCAAAGCTAGCTAACTTTCGCTCCAAAATATGGAATTGAACGCGATCAAATACTTTAGCAAAATCTGTATAAACGGTGTCAATTTGATTGTGATGCTCCATGTTACAAAGACAGTAGTTAGTAAAAATAGCTAAATTAGTTGCAGTGGACCTCCCACTTACAAATACGTGTTGTGACTCCGATATCACACTTCGTACAACAGAGTAAATTTTTCTTTTCACTATAGCCTCAAAAATCTTAGGGATCAACTGAAGCTTCGCTATGGGCCTGTAATTTTCGACGGTGTGCTTCGAACCCGACTTATGAATTGGAGTTACAAAAGAGTACTTCCAGTTATCCAAAAAACACCAATTGACAAAGAAAGATTGAAAATTATACGGAGAGGTGTGATCAGATTAGATTTACAATTTTTGAAGAAAGTGGTCGGAATGCAATCGGGCGCAAGGATATTAGACTCTTGAAGATTCGAGAGCTCAGTTAGAATATCATCCTCTGTGATATACAGGCTTCCTAAGTTGATTGAAGAATTTTCGAAAGAAATATTCGAATTTGTTACGAGCTCTGCAACATAATTAGATTGAAAAAAACTAGCAAACATATCGCAAATTACTCTTAAATCACAACTTGTTTTGCCATTATAACTCATAGATGATGGGATACCAACTGATTTTCGTTTGGTATTTAAGAAAGACCAAAATGCTTTTGAGTTACTTTTAATATTCGATTCTACAGACAAAATGTATTGACGATAGAGAAATTTTTTTAAGAATTCATATTCCTTTCTTAATCTACAGAATTCAACATGCAATAATGGATTTCTTAAACTATTTCTATACTAACGCTTCATATTTGTTTTAAGATTTAGTAATCGTTTGTTAAACCAAACGGGCTTGTTAGGACAAAAAACTTTTTTCATAGGCACACATTTCGCAAAAACGTCTTCAATTATATTCATAAATAATGAGTAAACTTCTTGTAAATCAGAAAAACCGGATAAACTCAGTTCCCAATCAATTGAAGAGAGGTAGTTATTTAAATAATTATAATTTGCTAAAAAAAAATCATATCTAAATTCTTGTATATTATTGTCAGTACTATAACAATTTAAAATCGAAATATCAAAAGAGATATGTATGCAAGGCTTTGTGATGAACACTATTATTTGAAAGTAAAAAATCAGCTTCAGTAACAGTTAAATCTAACTCTTCATTAGCAAAAACTAAATCTAAAATTCTAAAAATACTATTTGGAATAGCATTTCTTTGAATAAAGTTCATAGAGAGCATAGAATCAAGCATTTCAATTTCAAAATCTTTTAAAACATTACAAGAAAGTTAACATTTATCATCAACAGAATAAATCCATTTTATATTACTTAAATTAAAGTCACCTAGTACTATAACATAAGAATTAGAATCTAATTTACTCACTACATTTTTTATATTAGAAATATGAGCCTTATATATATCAACATAAGAGCCTGGTGGTATATAAGATACAAAATAATAAACTTTTATAGCAGCGCCATCACTTGATCGAATGTAATTAACATAAATACAAATTTGCTCAGTCAAACCTGATGAATCATCAAGGTCAACCCATTTACTATTTAGCGAAGAATGAACAGCCAACATTACTCCTCCTCCTCTTGTTAGACCAGTTTGAATCTGACAACGATCTTTCCTGTATACAACATAATTATCGTAAAAGAGCTCTGATGTTAATATATTGTCATACAACCAAGTTTCAGTTAGAGCGATGATAGCATATGAACAATCAATCACTGCATTGAAAAAATCTGTTGTTTTTGTTCGCAAACCTCCAGTATTTTGATAGTAAATAGAACTAATATTTGAACTCAATGCAGCTATATGTCCTTGTCTTGACCCAGATTTAAACCGTTTTTTGGACGAAAATCGAAGAGTCTTATTCGCGTTCCATTCGGCCAAAATTGTTCCTTAAAGACAGCATCAACTAACTCCATTGGAATGCCAATTTTAAAATTAACTTTCTTAAGATTGTCATCACTACCATCTTTTTTTATCAGCTTATAGCATGGAAACACAGAAGAGTTTGTTTTAGTGGAAGAAGCTACGTACTCCGCGATAGACTCAGCACTTGTGGGCTTGAAACTCGATAAATGAAGCCATTTTAGGCGTTGAATAACGTTAACTCCTAAATTATTACCCTCATTTGTTTTGTTCCCAATCACAACTAACTAGACTTAGTATTATTTTTGTTAGATTTCGCATCTATCCATTCATCATCAGCATCACCATCATTAGATAGATTTAAATCCTTTAATCTACCCACTAATTCACGAGGAGCAGATTTTATATTTGTATTAGGAGTTACCGCAGGAAAAACATCGCTAGTCAAATCGTTTGTGATTTTCACATCAGGAACAACAACAAGATTAAGAGCAACATTACCATTAGCACAATTTGCATTGCAAGCAGCTTCAGCGTCATTTTCTAGTGCACTCGCAGCAGCAACAGCACCATCAGAACCAGAAATACTTTTCTCTACCTCAGTTTCTATATTATTAGCAATAGCAACAAGAACCTTATCAACAGCAACATCATCCGGAACAACAACAACAGTATCATCATGTACATCGCCAAGCACAGGCTTCAATGCAGGAGAACCACCAACAACACATCCATCGAGACTAGAACTTGCAAGCTTCGTCACTTGGGCAACGGAACTTTTTTTATTTGTTTTTGCATTTAATTTTGTTCGATCAACGGCTGGGGTGATTTTATTGATATTGGCACCAATGCATTTACTTGATGTCGAACTAGATGGAGAGTTCATTGAACTTTGTGACTGACTATTTGTTAAAAGTATAAAAACTAAAATAGAAAAAATGGAAACAGAAAATGAAAGAGATAGCATACATTAAGTGCTTTAATATGATTATGTGTTTTAGTACGTATAATTTTTAACATCCTCCGGCCGGCGAAGAAGAAGGAAGCTCTAACGGGTACAAAAGTTGAACAGGTCTCCGGGTTCGAGTTTGATCTGGATAGCGTATCTCGCACGCTCTTATTTTTCCATCGCGACCAGGGAAAGTGTTTTCGATGATAGCTTAGCGGCACCGAAAACAAGAACTACATAATTTTTTTTCAGTTGTATCGAAGAACTGCATTTATTGTGGTGGAACGATCGTAGTAACTGAAGATACTCAGTCCGCCACCGCTTCACCAGCATACCGATATACTTCATTCGCTGCTTCCACAGCAGTTGTATCTGCTGTGAGTCCGATTCCACTTCACGGACAGATGGTCCACAGTTACCCATCAAAAAATGAGATGGAGTTAGTGGAGTTAAATCTAATGGGTTGCTGCTCACATACGTTAGTGGGCGAGCATTAACCAAGCCCTCAGCTTCAACGACTATGGTTCTAAGTTGCTCAAAGGACAACTTTGCCTTTCCTATGAGCTATGAACATCTTAAGGACATTTTGATCGTACGTATGAGGCGCTCCCAGAAGCCACCCCGCCAGGGAGCTCGTTCCACTATGAACTTCCACTTGACGCGCTTATTTGAGAGCAACCCTTGAACTTGCTCATCTTCAGAAAGTTGATTAACAGCACCCAATTCCAAAGCCGCTCTACGAAAGGTTCGGGCGTTATCGGAATAGATAATCAAAGGTACCCCTTCGAGCCATGAAACGCCTTAATCCCATTAGGCAACTCTCTGTTGTTAAGCTTCTCACCATTTCTAAATGCACTGAACGAATAGCGGTGCACGTGAAAACCATTAAATACGCTTTGGTCAACTCTCCTGTCGAGTTGTCGAAGCAATAGAGGGGACGAGCGAAGTCTACGCCAACGTTATCGAAAGGTCTTGAAAGTGTTAAACTCTCTGCGGGAAGTTGTCCAAACGGCTGTGAAGCTGGCATTCCCCATAGTCTTCGGCAACCAGGACATGCTAGCAGCAATCGTTTATTCAATTGGCGCCCTTTGGGAACCCAAAATCGTGAGCTCATCTCTGATAGGACCATGTTGACTCCGCCATGTGTAGTTCGTTCATGGTAGTCCTTTGCTATGAGTTCAGTGATATAGGAATTTTTCGGTAATATTATGGGATGTTTGAGATCCAAAGATTCCTCTAAGCACTGAAGGCGACCACCTAGCCTCATAATACCATTGGAGTCTAGGAAAGGACATAATTGAGCAATTGTGGACCCCATGGGTATTAAATTTTTCTTCTGTAAGAAACAAATTTCGTTAGAATAAAATTCAAATTGCCAATAGGATTCGGCGAGATCAATCTCCTCAGCGGTCAAAACAAGAGAGGATGCTTTTTCACTCGTTTTACGACAAGATCTGCAGAAACGCTGTATGTAGGCTGTTACTCTTAGTAATCGCTTCCAAGTGCTGAAGTTTTTGTAACAAATAAAAGGAACGAGTGGTTTGCTCACAGAAACGGAAGTATTGGAAAGTAAAACCAACTTATATGAACTGTACGGAACTGTTTTGTTGTCATCAGAATTTGAATTTTCACCTGATTCGAGCCAGGCTGGCCCTTTAGCCCATAGCGAGGAACTTCGAAGATTCTCGGATGTTATACCCCTTGTGAGAAGGTCCGCAGGATTCTCTATTCCTGAACAGTGCTTCCAGTCTAAGGCTGATGTGTGGCGGCGTATTTCGGAAACTCGGCTCTGGACATATGGCTTCCATCGATCAGCTTCTCCTTGAATCCAATTGAGGGAAATTTTTGAATCTGTCCACATATGGTATTTGCGTACATCAACCTTTAGAGATCGACTCAGGTAAGAACGTAGTCGAGCTGCAAGCAATGCTGCCGTTAACTCCAACTTTGGCAGCGTAAGTTCCTTAGTTCCATCCTCCTTTAGTGGAGCCACCCTGCTTTTTGCACACAGGAATGAGATGTTGTTGCCGCCTGTTGGATACGTGCTCTTGATATATGCCACAGTACCATATGCTTTCAGGCTGGCATCGGCGAATATGTGGATATCTACCACACATGCAGCACTAAAGGTCAATGCCGACCGTTGAATAACGACATCTTTCAACTGGAGCAGACTTCTGGCACAAGCTTCCCATTCAACCATTAAATCCGATGGCAGAATCTCATCCCATAACCTTCATATGACTTGAAACAAGATCTTGAGTTTTATTACAACTGGGCCAAGCATTTCCAATGGATCAAAAATTCTTGCGATTGACTGAAGTACAGGGTGGGTCATGAGCAATGCGACAAAATGCTAGGGCGTGTAGGTTGCGTTGAGACAAGAAAAAAATCGTATGGGAGGGGGGGTCTATTCCCCTTCGTTTAGCCGGGAGGGGCAATTTTCGAAAAAACTGACTTAAAATGGGAAAAAAATTATTTAAAATCAACGGCTTCATTCACAATGCTGTTCACGTTTTTGGAAAGCCAATAACTTTTTCTTTCATTCTGTGTTTAAATAAATCTATTCTAAGAAATAGTTTTTGAAATATTAATTTTCAAAGTCAAAATTTTGAAAAAAAAAAATTTCAAATTCATTTTTTTCAAAATTTTACGTAATTAAGTGCTAATTTTAATTTCAAAATTCAATGCTATTATTAATTTTAAGTCAAAATAAGAAAACCGGATGCAAAAATTTTATGTCGTTCTCAAGAAATTAAAAAAAAACCAAAACCACCTTTTTCTAAGAAAAACATTTATTTTTATTGTATCGAAGCAATTTAAGAAGCATTAATCTTAGTTTTTTTAGTTTTTTTTATTCCTTTTATTTTTACTATGTTTTTTATTGGAAGTACTTATAAAAAATTCTCGATATGATCTCCATTGTTTAGAAGGCATAGATTATATCTCCTTGTAATGGCTTCACATAAGTTTATGCTTGACAAATTTTCCTGCAATTTGACTCCAGCGACTTCAATTCGTTCCTTCAGTTGTTCCAATGATACTATTTCCACTTCGTAAACATAATTCTTCATAAATCCCCATGCATAGAAATCTAGGGGAGTTAAATCTGGTGACCTAGGCTGCCATTCCGTGGGGCCCCTTCTTCCGATCCAACGGTCACTAAAATGATCATCCAGCCAGTTTATCACCTGTAAGCTGTAGTGTGCTGGAGCACCATCTTGTTGGTAGATTAAAGTATCTGCTATAACCAATGGAACGCTGTCTAATAAATCGGGTAAAAGGTCTCGTAGGAATTGCAGGTATGATTCTCCATTAATAATGGAATTCAAAAACCGAGGCCCGATCACAGCGTGTCCAACAATACCAAGCCAAACATTACAACTAAAGCGGTGTTGTGATTTGTTTTGTTTTTTTTTGTGTGGATTGGCGCTACTCCAATAATGTAAATTGTGGAAGTTAGTAACCCCATCCCTAGTAAACTGTGCTTCATCCGTCCAGAATATTCTTCTAAAATAGTTTTGTTCGGTTTCATTTCTAAGTAGTAATGTTCTACAAAATTCGGTTCTCAATAACTTGTCGTTTGAGGTAAGTTCTTGAACAGGCGTAAAGTGGTACGGGTGTAAATTTTCCGCCCGAAGTACTCGACATGCTCTAGATTGGGACACTCCAAGCATAGTGGATATCCTTCTTGTACTGACGGAGGGATTATTTCGGACTAAATCCAGAATTCTTTCATCTAAGATTCTTGACTCATCAGAAACTGGCCTTTCGCTTCTTCGATGCTCCAGCACTCCATGATCTCTTAGACGTCGGTGGATTCTTGGAAACGTGCTATGATGGGGACACCTCCTATCGGGATATCTTTCAGCGTACAGTCTTTCGGCTTCACGACTTCGACCATTAGCTAAACCGTAGCAGAAATGCATGTCCGTTAATTCTTCTCGGGTGTATGAGCTTGACATCGTTACGTGTTAATGAGTTAATATTCAAATTGGAAATAATTACTAAGCAAAACTGCAATGCCTTTTATTTATCTTGCGTTGCAATTTTCTTTATTTTTTCATTAAAAAAAATGCGGTTTTATTGTCCCTATTGTCCCCATAACAGGTAGAACCCATGGGCTGCGGGCAGGCCAAGGCAAAAATATTGACAGGTCAGTTTTCAGAAGTTATCAATGAAAATAATATTAATCCAGGGTTATTTCAATACTATTTAATTTTATTACGTTCTCATAAAACTCCAATTAAAAAAAAAAGTAAAAAAACTAAGATTAATGCTAAATAAATAAATAAATTGCTTCGTTACAATAAAAATAAATGGTTTTCTTAAAAAAAGGTGGTTTTGGTTTTTTTTAATTTCTTGAGAACGACATAAAATTTTTGCATCCGGTTTTCTTATTTTGACTTTAAATTAAATACAGCATTGAATTTTGAAATTAAAATTAGCACCTAATTACGTAAAATTTTGTAAGAAATAAATTTAAAATTTTTTTTTCAATTTTTTTTTTCAAAATTTTGACTTTGAAAATTAATATTTCAAAAACTATTTCTTAGAATAGATTTATTTAAACACAGAATGAAAGAAAAAGTTATTGGCTTTCCAAAAACGTGAATGAAGCCGTTGATTTTAAATAATTTTTTTCCCATTTTAAGTCAGTTTTTTTCGAAAATTGCCCCTACCGGCTAAACGGAGGGGAATAGACCCCCCCTCTCATACGATTTTTTTCTTGTCTCAACGCAACCTACACGCCCTAGCATTTTGTCGCATTGCTCATGACTCACCCTGTATATTGCGTTTAGTACCTCTTATACAATTCGAAGTGAGCAAGCTTTCAACGGACCTTAACGGTACAGCGATTTCATCAGTCGTCACATACCACTGTATACCCAAAACTTTTTGTGTAACTGGAGCATCAGATGAACTTAAACTCTCTACAATTTGAGAACCATTGGAGTTCCACTTTCTCAAGTTCATGCTGGCGTTGTTCATGATAATGAGAGCCTCCTTACTAATCTGCTTTCCCTCGTCTTCGGTATCACAACTCATCACTAAATCGTCCATATAAAAACATTCTTGCAACACCTTACAAGTTATAGGGTAGCGATCTTCTTCTGTTGCTAGATGCATACGAATGGTCCCAGTCAGAAGAAATGGACTGGAGTTGACTCCAAAAGTGACCCTGGTCATCCTATAGTCCTTGTATTCGGGCCCCTGATCTGGTAATGTGGGTGAAGTGGGTAGGTGTCACGGTCATTCACATTTAGCATTATTTGCAAAAAAGCCTTTTCAACGTCAGCCACTATTCCAAAACGCCCTAGACGAAAATTAAGCAGCACCTTAAGAACATCAGGAAGCAAATTTGCACATACTTGTAGTAAATCATTGAGTGATGGAGAGTCTACACTGCCGGCCGAGGCATCAAACACAATCCTCATCTTTGTCGATAAGCTTTCTTCCTTATAAACGGGACGGTGTGGTGTGGTAAATAGAAAACGCGTTGTGATGTCACAGCTGGAGAAACTACTTCATTGATTCCATCTGCAATCATCCTTCGGACAGCATCATCATACTCTCGAAACTTTTCGGGAGTCCTCGATAAACGCCTTCTTAATGAATCAAGTCGCCTAAGAGCTTCGTTTCTATTGGATTTTATTAATACATCTGGATTCTTCCACGGCAGTGATGCTTCATAGCGGTAACCTCTTTTGCTGATGCATTTGGCGATTAAATGTTCAGCTAGCGTTTAATTTTCAGTATTTTCACTTTGAATACCTATAGCTTTCAGTGACCAAAATGTCTTAAGGTCATGGTTACTCCGGGAAGGTAGCATCAAACAGGTGCTAGAAAAAAACGAAGAGCATAATTGAACGTTCGCAACGAGATTACCGACAGAGATATGTGTCCCCTGTAGTGTCCAGCCAAAGATGGTTTCAACTGCTCTTAATGCAGGAGTGATGACGTGATGTTTACCAGTTACTGCAGTCCAATAATAGTCAGATCCGATGAGAACGCTTAGTCCATCTTCAGCTTCGATGGCAACATGATGAGAATCTGCTAGACGTAAGCCTTTGGCAGATGGACATGAAAGATCAGGCACTTGTAATACGTCAACACAGATATCTGGTACAACAACTGCTTCAATTTGGACGTGTTTGTTTTTATATTGGCTTTTTATCACGAGGTTTACTTTTTGCAGTTTTTGGCAGGGAAATTTACTTTTAGATCCAAGGGAATTACCGACATGTTTACTATACCGATGAGAGCAAGTTTTAATTTTTGAACTAAACTTTCGCGAACGAAGGAGTGTTGACTACAGCCGATAATCATCCGACAATTTTTTTTGCATAATTTTCGCCTGGTCTCTTCAGTTTTGCGTACCAATACAAAAAAAAAGAGAAGAAAAAAACCTTACCTAAGGGTATGCTATGTATTAGTTTGTTTGACAGTTCGGGAAGTATTTGCTTATTTGTGTTTTTTTGGTGACTAATTGAATACCCACCCGACTTGCAAAATACTTACCCACGGGAAGTTGAATAAAAGAAAATAAATTTAAAAAAAAAGTACAGAAAAAAAATCAAATTATAATATAAAGAATAATTAAACTCATCAAAAAAAAAGATTGACAAAGTTATTTGGTGCGTGTTCTTTTTAGCTATGTTTAAAGTGTCCATATTATTTTATCTTTTCTTTAGAATTTACTAAAGAAAGTGCTGGTTTAAGTCCACCCACCATTGTGCCTTTTTAGGTTAAATAATAATCTAAAACTAAATTCAAGGTAACTATCCAAGTGGTGAGTTGTTTTTTTGAAAATGATGTTTATTGGAAATATATTTAAGTGAAACAAAATTCTAGGAAGTTTCTCGGCGGCCCTCAGAATCTTCCCAGTAAAGGGCCGCCGCTGTTTTTAAACCCAACAATATCTTTGGGTATCTGAATCTTGGTTGTGGGAATAGTCCAAATACTGTGAGCTGGTACCAAACAAAAACTCCAGGAGGACACCGCTACCGGTCGAGTCAAGTGGCTAAGGTGCTCCGCAGTCAAACTCGGTCCGAGTGAGTTTTAAGACTAAGAAAAGAAAATTAGGTACCTACCTGAAAAGAAAAAAATACAAAGAGGAAAATAATTAATCGATACTAAATAATTTATATAAGAAAATTTGTGTTTGTGTTTGTCATATATTTATTCATTTAATTTATTTATTCATAAAACCATTTTTTTTATATACGAGTATCTAACGGCGTTGAAGTTAAGAAATTCTATTAACCTAAAATTATCTTAAATTTACATTTTTTTATTAAAGTTTTTTTTTGTACAAGGAACTTAGGATCGGTTTTCAAGTGTCCCGCGAGTTAAATTCGTTTGTTTGCTTTGTCCTGAAATTTTCATATACCTCCACAGAGCTCTTTAGGGGTAGGGAAAACAGGTCCCCGATTTCTGCCTAAAAAAGATATTGAAGATTACCAAAAAGGGTAAAATAGTTTTTTTTTTGTGGTGAAGACGCAGCGAAAACGATTTTTAAGTGACTTTTTTTTTGTTTTGTTTCGATTTTGTTACTTTTGTTTGTTAATTATGTGAAATAAACTTCACCTAACGCCCATGTTTGAAAAGTTAAGTGTTTTCATGTTTCACATAAGTGAAACGATGTCCAATTAAAGACGATTTTTCAGGGGTGCTAATGGAGCTGAGTTTCGGTGAGGATGGTATGATCTGAAACCGATCATCCACCATCTTGGGGGAATCCAAAAATGGCCGCGGATTCCTACGGTTGGGTGGGTAATGCAAAAACATCCGCAGTGCCCTGATGTGCCAATAGTCCGTCCGTGTCGTTATTAGTCCGATTCCTTTTTTTTATCGCTAATTTTCCTCCTGATTTATGTTTTTGTCTGCAGGCGAGGTTGAGTTTCTGGGGACAAGATCCCCCCCGTCCGACGAGCTGACGCCGTGCGTATGCAAGCAGGCCGCGTCCTCAGAGCTCAACATTTCACCTTCCCTTTCCAAACTCTTCCTTCCTCTATTTCCTACCTCTTCCTTTTTCCTACCCTTTCCAACTTACCGACGCTCTCCTCTCCTCTTGCCTCGCAACAAAATGGCGCCCAACGTCGCTAAAACGTTTGTCCAACCTTGTTGGACCGTTTTTTTGACAAATTAGTTAATGTTGTCTTAGTTTCATTTTTTTTTATGTTGTATAGTCTCCAACCAAACTTGCTGTGAATTTTTAAGCCTCGTATGTCTGCGTCAGGAAGGCCACAGGCGTGTCTAGTCGTATCGCGACGAGAGTTTGCAAATTCACAGTGACTGCGGTTAGTAAGTGTAATGTTCCTGTCGGGGGTTACTGGAGTTTTTGCAAAGAGCGTATGTCTGCACCAGGAAGGCCACAGGCGAACCTAGGTGTATCGCGACGTTCCTTTGCGAAAGCTTTAGTAATGTCAGTCAGTGAATTTTTTGTATTGTCTTTTCCTATTTCCATCCTAACTTTTTTTTACTTTTCTATTCTAAATTTTCAATTTTCAATTCCTAGGCTTGTCATTTTCTTGGACGATTGATTGTGCGTGACGTTTAGTCCAACATCATCGTTCCAAATTTTTACCTTATCGTTTTACCTTATCGTTTCATGTCTTCTAGCAAAGTCCTTGAGACTGTCTAGGATTGCGGGAACGATAAGGGAAAACTTTGTAATGTAATTTGTTAGTGTTTCTAGTAGTTTTCCTTTTCTATTATTGTCACATCAGGGGTCTTGTTCGTCTGTCTGATGTCTGTTTTTTAGTGATGTCGTAAGTAGGATCATACCATGTCGCTAAGAAACCACCGATTATACGCTACCTGAAGCACCCCGTAAGCTCATGATACAAACTTAATTAATCATATAAATTGCTTAGTTAAAAATATAAAAATTATTCGTTTTTTTTTTGAAAGTTCAAGTAACTTTGTTGCTAACTCGAAATATTTAATAATACTTTTAAAATCTTAATATTAAATTTCATAAAAGCTAATTTTCGACATTCGTTTAAGTGTTTATCTGTTTACATTTTTCTTTTCTTTATAGTCAATAATTGTTTTCTTACAGGTTTAAGCTTTTTCTTATTTAAAGACTTTCAAATTAAAGTGAGAAAAATTTATCAAATTCAGTCTTTCCAATCGTTTTTTTTTTGTTGCCTTTTGAATTTGTTTTTTTTTTTTGTTTGTTAAAATACAAAATAAAATTAGAAATTACAAAGGAAATTCATTTGAAAAAGTTAAGTTACAGTTTTAGTTAGTTTTTTTGGTTGAAAAACTTTGTTTGAAAATACATGGTTTTGAAAAACTTAGTTTTCTAGCCATTTCTTATTAGGCATTTCAAATTTATATCTATTTTTCGCATTTAGTTATCAATTTTTCTAGTTTTTTTGTTTTTCGTTATCTTTAATTCAGATTTTAATTTTGACTTAAAGTCTGAGATTAAAGAATACCTTCCAAAATATTCTATTTTTTTTGTTAGATTTAGGTTCTTTTTTCTAAAAGAAAAAAATACTTTAAATTTTTCAAAATAAAAACTTTGACATTAGAATATTTATTTTTGTTTATTTTTTTTTTGTTTTTCAATTTCGTTTCTTTTTCGTTTTATTAAATAATTTATAAGATTCGTTTTTTTGTTATTTATTAATTTTTTCGTTATTTATTAAATTTTTTTTTGGTTTACATGTAGTTTTTTATTCCAGTTTACATACATTTTTTTTATTATTTATTAATCTTTGTTATTTATTAATTTGCGGTGTGCAAATTTTGTTTTTTTTTTTTGTTCGAGTTTACATAAATTTTTGATTTTTTTTTATATTTATTTATTTTTCTTATTTATTAAACCTTTCGTTTACGAAATTTGAATTTTTGAATATTGAATATAATTTTGAAAACTTTTCAAATAGAATTACGTTAATTTCTTTGTTACATAAACATTTTCGTTATTTATTTATTTTTTTTTAGTTCAAGTTTTTTTTTGTTTCTTATTTATTCATTTTTTATTTTTTTTGTTATTTATTAAATTTTTGATTTAAGATTTGTTTTTTTTTGTAAATTACAATTTTTGCAAAGTTTTTTTGATTGCTTTTCAAAAGCAATTATTCACATTTCTTGTTATTTATTTACTTTGTTTCGTTAATCCTTTTTTATACTTTTTCGTTACTTATATACGTTACTTATTTATTCAATTTTTAATTTTTTTTGTTGTTATTTTTTTTTTTTTGTAATTTACAAGTTTTTTTTTGACTAATTTACTTTTTTTTTGTTATTTAAATTCAAATTTCGATACGTTTACATATTTTTCTTTTTTATTTTTGTTCGTGATTTAATACATTTTTTTTGTTATTTATTTAATTTATTTTTTTTTGTGTTACAATTTGAGTTTTTGAAAAATTTACAATTATTTCTTTCTTAGTTCTCTAAATATAAGAATCCTGAAAAATAAGCTTAGTAGTTAGAAAGGAAAAGCATATTTTATTCGAAAACTCACCACTTTTGCTTGTCATTGAATTCCTTTTTTTTTGTGATCGAATTGGTTCAAAATAAAGTTGAAAATGGCACACTCCGGTAAAGATGAGCAAGACCACATCAGTAAAATGATCCGGGATGCTGAAATTGAAGAACGAAATAGGGTTACTAGGCCGGTCACGCAAAACTTAGATATTAAAGGAAGGCAAGAGGTATTACATTCTCCTTTGATCTCGGACAGGCTCATCCGATCCACATCTCACCAAGTGGATTCCTCAGGAATTAACGCTCCAAGTGTCCTAGACGCTAGTATCCGTACAGGTTCCCTGTCTGCTCCTTCGTACAGTGATCTTAGCGGTGCTGGAGATCAAGAAGCGCCGCCTGATCGAGGTATATTCGGAACCTTCGACAACACCGTAAGACAAAACATAGGTAGGGAAAATGAGGTCAGGCCACGAAGTGTTCCTTCCAACCAGGGTTCCAGGGGAATTCTGGAAAGTATTGCTCGGACATTTCCTAAAACGATACAAAAAACAATTGCACCGGAAGAAGTAGAGCACCTTATAAATAAAGGAATAGCTGAAGGTATATCTACCTGTAGAAAAGAGTTGGAGAGAGACGTGACGGCACAAGAAAGCGCTCAAATAGAACGGCAGCTCAATGCGTTCCTCGAAAACCTATCATTAGCTCTCCCAGTTTCGAATAACCTGCCGTCTCGAGATCCGGTAATGCCACCGCCGGCATCGAATCCAGTGCCTATGGGTCCTCCTCCAAGGTTGCCAAATCGTTCTGGCAACCAGAACAGAAGCGCGTTTGTTCCAGTAGGACATCGTAGACCAAATCCACCTCCAACAGCTATTGAACAGCCTTTTCGACCACAGGTCAGCCAACCAGTGTTAGGCGGTTATCAGACCCCTTACACTCCGATTCCTTTTCCACCTCCATTTGTAAATCCATACCTACAATCAGGGGTCCGAATCCCAGTTAACGTTGACAAGTGGGGTCTGAAATTTGACGGGATTTCGGACAAACTTACCGTGGAGGACTTCGTTTTTCGGCTGGAAAAACTGCAGAGTAGATATTGTTGCTCTTGGAATGAAATTTTGAGAGATTTCCACCAATTGCTCTCGGGTCCAGCCTATGATTGGTTCTGGCAGTTCCAAGTGGACAAAGACTTTGACTGGCCAACCTTAAAAGAGGCTTTGTTAAGCCGATACCAAAACCCCATGACGGATCTGGAAATAGTCCGTAATATTCTAGACCGCAAACAATATTCATACGAAAGTAGCGAAGAATTTTTCGTTGCAATCAATAAAATCAAAAAAAAGAAAATATCTTCTACCATTTTGAATTTGGAATCCGATCCTCGGCCTTATGCCAAAATTAAAATAGGTTCGAGAGAATTTTTAGGTTTGCTGGATAGTGGAGCCAGCGTTAGCATTTTAGGCAAAAATTGCAAACAATTGGTTCAGGAACTCGGCTGTCCTATAATTCCATTTAGTTCAGGAGTTAGGACCGCTGACGGCAAAAGTCAATCAATTTTGGGCAAAGTTGAAATTAAAGTTAAATATAAAGAAAAAGAAGAAATGTTAACCTTCTTCCTTGTTTCCAGTTTGGATCAGGAGATCTATCTTGGAGTTGATTTCTGGAGAGTGTTCCAGTTAGCTCCAGGAATTATAAGTAGTATCTCGGTTGACGAACAATCGGATTCTCCAAATGCTCACCAGTTAACCTCTGATCAACAGGCCAGGTTGGATGCGGTCAGAAATAATTTTTTATGTTTTGAGCGCGATGGTCTTGGAAAGACAGCCATGATGGAGCACGTCATCGATACAGGAGATGCTCTCCCTGTGAAACAGCGTCACTACCCTGTCTCTCCAGCGATACAAACACTATTATACGATGAATTAGATCGGATGCTGAAGCTCGGGGTAATCGAAGAAAGTGAAAGTCCGTGGTGTTCGCCAGTGGTTCTCTTACGGAAACCCGGCAAAAACCGACTCTGTTTGGATTCCCGTAAGGTGAACGCACTGACAAAGAAGAAGAATGCCAATCATCTGCCACATATAGAAGGACTTACCAGCCGATTCCCCGACGCGATCTATATGAGCAGCATCGATCTCAAAGAAGCTTTTTGGCAAATTCCGCTGGAGAAGCAGAGTAGGGAAAAGACTGCCTTTGCGGTACCGGGAAGACCCTTGTACCAGTTCACAGTGATGCCGTTTGGGTTGTGCAATGCAGCTCAACGGTTGAGCCAGTTGATGGACAAGGTGATTCCTGCACGACTTAGGGAGCGCGTTTTTGTGTACCTCGATGACTTGCTTATCATGGCTCCCGATTTTGATACCCATATCAGTCTGCTAAGCGAAGTAGCCGAATGTTTACGGAAAGCCAACCTCACCATCAACATGAAGAAATCAAGGTTTTGCTTCAAAGAGTTGAAATACTTGGGCTTCATTGTTGGTGGTGGGAAATTTAAAACGGATCCGGCGAAGGTGGAAGCAATCGTGGAGTTCCCAATTCCGAAAACTCCTAGACAGATCCGTAGGTTACTTGGAATGGCAGGCTGGTAACGGAAGTTCATAAAAGATTTCTCGACTCTGACCGCTCCATTGACTGACCTGTTGAAGAAGAGAAGCGAGAAGTTCTTCATGACGGATGAAGCGCTGGTGGCATTTGAGAATCTGAAGAAAGCGTTGATCTCAGCGCCGGTTCTTTCGCGTCCGGAGTTCACAAAAAGGTTTTACATCCAATGTGATGCTTCTGACGCGGGTATCGGTGCTGTACTGGTTCAGCTGGACGAGGAAGGAGAGGAAGTCCCGATCGCGTTTTTCTCACAAAAATTTAATAAAAGTCAGAGAAACTACAGCGTCACCGAAAAAGAGTGTATGGCCGCGGTGATGGCGTTGAAGAAATTCCGGCCGTATGTCGAGGGTATGGACTTTACGATCATTACGGACCATTCCAGCCTTAAATGGCTGATGAGCATGAAGGACCTCAGTGGCAAGCTCGCCAGGTGAAGTCTTTCGTTACAGTCCTATGCCTTCGACATACAGCACCGCAAAGGAAGTCAAAATGTAGTACCGGATACTCTTTCTCGGGTACATGTGGATTCTCTGACTCTCGAAGATGTTGCCCCGATGATTGACTTAGAGTCAGCAGAATTTTTATCGGAAGAATATTTAGATTTAATCGAATTCGTTTATAATAATAAAGCAGAGCTGCCTGATTTAAAAGTCGAAGGCAGATACGTGTATAAAAAAGCTTTTAAAAGGTTAGGCGAAGAAGAAATGAGTGAGCATTCTTGGCTACTTTGGGTACCATCAGGTTTAACCCAAGAAATTATTAGTAGGGCTCATGATCCCCCTAAGTCTGCACATGGTGGTATAGCAAAAACATTAAATCGACTTAGAAATTATTTCTATTGGCCTAACATGACTGTGCATGTACGTGAATATGTCTCTAATTGTAATGTGTGTAAGGAATGTAAAGCTTCTAATCAAATATCTCGTCCCCCTATCGTAACGTCTTATTGAAGTAATCGTCCTTTTGAAAAAATATACATTGACTTTCTAGGGCCTTATCCGAGGTCCAAGTCAGGAAATGTATATGATATGTGTTCGTGGTTTTAGATCATTTGTCCAAATATGTGTTGTTAAAAGCATTACGTAAGGCGAATACTTCGAGCGTGATTAAATTTTTAAAAGAGAATGTATTTGATATGTTTGGAGTTCCGAACATTATTCATTCCGATAACGGAAAACAATTTGTTTCGAAAGAGTTCGAAAATTTTATTACTAAGTATGGCGTAAGACATTTTAAAACAGCCTTTTATGCACCACAGTCGAACGCGTCAGAGATAGAGCTGTGTCAATCGTGATTGATTCGGTCTTTATGAGCCGTTCACCAAAAGGATTGATTGATTGCAATCACAATGTACCAAACCAATCAATCCTAATGTCAATCTCTGTTCTCTGCTCTTGATAGACCGAACGTGAACGAAAAGATCGAAAGAAACGAAACGCTTTACGCCAGTTATTATTTTTCTTGTGTTTCGTTCATCCCATTCATTCTCAATCAAAAGATTGGTACAGAATGAGAACTTATGTCAACGGTACGGGCCAGGCAGAAGGTATGTTTGGTTCTTAGTAAAAAATAGAAAAGGGAAAGAAAGGGAGATGTTCAGCACTTCTACCAAACGTCAGTGAAGCGTTCCTTTTTTTGATTTTATTTTACGAAAAGGGTGGAAAACCCGAAAAAATGTTTATTATTATTTCAAAATTCTTGGATAAATGGATAATTAGTATTGTTTCCGAAACTGCACACAATGTGTACATTAAAACCACCTTTTTTATTCAAGTTAAGAAAAATATTGGCAATAATTTCTTAAGAGAAAAAAAAATTATAAATAGAATCAAAAATCTAAAATATCGAATAAAAATAAATACAAATACAGAAGTACACTGAAATGATGATAAGATATCTATTATTTAATTTGCAGGATTAACAATTCTAGTTAAAAGCCTCACAAGCCTAATAGCACATGTTTTTTTCATTGACAAATGATATCCTCGTTTTATTATCCTCGTTTTGTTACTATTTGAATCTTGGTTGCCGAGACAGAATCGCTTCGGGGAGTGGGAAAAGAAGTAGAGTACCTTTACTTAGCACTAGGCCTTAAAAACTATCATCTATTAATTATAACAAAGAACAAATCAAAACTACTGAATTATTTTTAATCAGTGAAATAACAGTTAAATTTTATAAAAATTAGAATTTATTTTGTCAATTAAAAGGTTTGTTCTTTGAACTTTACACAGAGGGTTGACCCACGTTTTCTTGACAAGCCCAAGAGTTGTCAAAAAACTTGGAGTTTTCAGTTCTCAAAAAACACTTAAGGGTTTTCAATTGTCTTTTTGACATTCAAACCAGAAAAACATGAATTTTGTACTCTGTACTGTAATAGTTTAAATTGAAATTTGAACAGGTTCACCCGTTGCACAGCCGACAACATCAAATGTTTCCATTTCTACTTTTGTTATTGTTGAATTAAATTTATTTATTCGTTTTATTTGTACTTAAATAATAAACAATTACCTGCAACACGTAAATCCATAGCAAAAAAAAATGCTTTAAACTAGTGTCACATTGACAGTTTATTCTTTACCTCAACTCGCCACAGCAAACCGAGTTCTACTTCATGGCGAGTTCAGGGCGACCCTAGGTCTCAAAAAACAAAGAATTTCATTGTCAGGGTGAGTTCAGGTTTTTAAAAAAACGCTTTAGGACAATCCCCGGGTGACTTCAGGGCTCAACGAACGAACCTAAAGTTTGATAGTTGTGTAAAGTTCATATAAATTTTCATTTTAGCTATATATCAACAGGCTGAAATAACATTCAATGAGACATTTTTTGATATTTCCAATAAATAATGACAAATTTTTAAGAAATACTTTCAAATTCGGTCAACCTCCAATTCATTTCAAACCAATTTAAATTTACACGCGTAAGCCCTCCATTTGTAAAAAACTTGTTTTTTTGCTATAGCAAGAAAGAGACTGTGAAACGCACCCTTGTTTTAATTCCATAAAGTTTCCCTCTGATTATGTTTTCTGAGTCTGTCAAATGCCATATTTATTTCATTTCATTTTTCATTATTCATTTTTATTTGGCAAAGTAAATACTCGACTAGAAGAGTAGAAGTAAATAAATTAATAAAGCAGAAGAGTCAAGAGTTAAAGTAATTTCATTGAATTGTTTTATAAACTCCTAGTAAACAAATATTATTAAACTAATGAATAATAAATTCTAAACTCTTTAGAAGGGAATACCTACTAAACTAGCAAAGTAGGTAAACGGCAGCATCAAAAGGATAAAGATAAAATGTAAGACAAAAACAAATCCCAAACCCAAATAAAAGTTTGCCTTTTAAAAATTTCAGTTTAAAAGGTATCTGACCTACAGAATGGTAAAAATTGTGTGGATGAAAGAAAACAAAATCCAACGAAAATGATGTACATTAAATTCAAACGCCTCGTTTCCTTTTGGACCACTGCTGATTTCATCACATCAAGAAGAATTTTCCCTTTTTTTTCAGATAAGAAAATTAATGTTTATTGAATGGAAATCGATATGTGATATTTTAATTATTTTGTAAACATAAAATATTTTAAACTTAAGTTCAACAATTAACACACTTAATTCAGGTTTCAGGTAGTGTTTTAAACAAGTAAATAAATATTAAATATAGGACTTAAGAAAAACAACAAAAACAAAAACAAAAAAAAGTGAAGCCAATTAAAGATTATAATTTAAGAATAGACACTGTGATGCTTTTGAAGGCTTCAAGCTGCTACGCCTGCTATCGATGGTAAGGCCAGCTTTTGAAAACACCCTTTCACAGGGAACACTTGTTGGCATTATACAAAGCCTACATATAGCGAGTCTATAAAGCCTTGGATAGACATGCTTTCTTTCATACCACCATTTTAGGGGATCTTTATGTAGCTCTAACTGTCTTTCTTTTAAGAAGTCATCTACTTCTTTAATGCTGGCTGCGTGCGGGTTTGAGTTTGATATAACCTCATTAACTCGAGATAGGAAATCTCCCCAAATTAAATTTTGTCTGTCTCGTCCAAATGACATCTCGGGCTCTGGAGTAATATCTACCGCAACGGCGGCGTCGTCGGGATGGTGTTGCACACTTATTACTTTTGCCTTTAGCTCTCGTATACAATTTTCGTACGCCGTTGTGTGGTAAAATCCAAATTTTTTAAATCTTGGGTCCAGTAATGTTGCTTCTGCCACCCTATTGTCTACAGAATTGTCCAAATATCTAAACCTTGTGGTAATGGAAGTCGTGAGGGTATTGAGTACAATTTTTATCTCTTCCAACTGAGTGTTGTACCTAATCCCGACTTCCATTTTTTTTAAATGATCCTTAATCATCTTTATCATATGCATTTTCTTAGAAATGCATACATTTTGTTCTGTTGACATTTCTTCCGTTATAAGGTAAAAGATTTTAAACACCTCAATAGATTTTTCCAACACAATCCAGTTTTCGGAAGATAAGCAATTTAACTCTAAGTTTTCTATTGCCAACACGGCTACAACTGCGGGCTTGATTTGAACAATTCTTTGGACCATTTCATACGTTGAGTTCCATCTTGTTATGCAGGACTGCTTCAATTTAAGTTCGGGTATATTTAACTCTCTCTGCATACCCGCAAGTTTAACAGTGGCTTTGGAACTTCTCTTGAAATAAGCTACGATGTTTTTTATTTTTGCTAGCTTTGGTTCCAAAATTGCCAAACCCTCATTAACGACTAGGTTAAGGGTGTGCGCGAAACAGGGAATATGATTCCATTTATTGAATTTTACTGCCCCAACAATGTTGGTGGCGTTATCTGTCACAACGGATGAAACTTTATTTTGAAGTCCCCATTTTTCAAGTTCGGTCTTCAGAAAACTTGCGAGATTGATAATAGTATGACTTTGGTCATACGGAATACATCCAAGAAGACAAGAGGTCAATTTTAACGGACAGCTGGCATCTTCTTGTTCTTGGATGAAGTGAACGGTGATCCCAACGTAGCTCTGTTGGGTCATTGAAGTCCAACCATCCGTTGTGACACAAACCCCCTCAACTTGTGACAGCATACTTCTTACTTTCTCTTGGGTTTCGGCATAAAGTCTGGGAATTAAGGTGTTCGATGTGGTTTTCCTTGTTGGCATTTTATAGGCAGGATTTAACATATGGACATATTGAACGAACTCCTTGTCTTCAACCATAGAAAATGGATAGTATTGCTTGACGATGACTTTTACAAGCTGTTCGTCCAATTTTTTTGCCAACGGAATCGAAACCGGTCTTGTTACATAGGAATTTATGTTTTGTTGTTTTCGTGAAATGGTGGCGGTGGAGGAAAAAGATGAAGAAGTTGTAGGATGAATAGTATTAGAAGTAGATATTGTGTTATTGGTTGATGTTGAAGGGGTAGTTGAGGGCTGTAATTTGTGAGCATGAGAAGTGATTGTGGGTGTGGGTGATGTTGTGGGTGCGGATTGCGTTCTATTGTTAGAGGTGGTTTCACTGTCTATAAATGTCAAATTAGGGTTTGGATTTGGATCTGTTCTAAAATTTGTCCTGCCAACGGAAACTCCTACGTGCTGCCTTTGTATATGGCGTCCTAGGTTGCCAGTTGCACCACCGACGTAACTAATTAACTTCTGGCAGTAGCAACATTTTGCTTTTCCGTCAGAAGCTAAAGAAAAGTGCATCCATATTGCACTACGTTTTTTATTTAAATCTCCCGACATTGAATTTTTTGCTGAAAACTATATTTAATAAACAAAATCCTGAAACAAAAACAATTTTTTTTTTGATTTGGTTGGGCAATTCTTAAGTCTTTCCTTTCTGTTGTCGGAATCGGGAAGACGGAAACGTTATTTTGTCTCTTTCGAAAGGTGGAATGAATGGCAAATTATGATTGAATTGACCAGTAAAGAAAGATACAGTTTGGGAAAAGAAACGATCCTAGAACCGAAATGATGGTGAATGAAATGCATTGGATTGAAAGATTGACCGATTCATAGGAACGAATCTTTCAACCAACCAATACTTGATTGATTCGATCCTTCAAAATGAACGATTGACCCAGCTCTAGTCAGAGAGGGTCAACCGCTCGTTGTTAGCAGCTATTCGATCATACCCTAAAGACGACCAAAGAAATTGGGATTCACACCTGGGCGATATAGCGTGTGCGTTAAGGAGTGCAGTCCATAGCTCAACTGGTGTATCACCATATTTTGCCTTATTTGGTACAAATATGATGATGCACGGTAGTAGTTATGAACTAGCGAAAAAGTTGAACGCGATAGATGACAACGAGTTGTTAACTCTACCTCGACAAGGTCGATTGCAATTGATTCGGAATCAAATACGAGAGCATATTCTGAAAGCGAACGAAAAATCCGCAAGGATATATAATGTTCGCACTAAAAAAGTTCAATATTTGCCCGGACAAGAAGTCTATCGAAAAAATTTTGTGTTGAGTGATTACTCGAAAAATATATCGGCCAAACTTTCACCGAAATACGTTAAATGCCGTATTATAAAACAAATTGGAAATAATACATATGTATGAAATTGAAAACCTTAATGGAAAACGAATAGGAATTTTTCACGCAAAAGATATAAAACAATGAGTAAACCGACAAAAAAACTTTAATTTTATCCACCAGACTTATTTTTAAAGTTATTCGCTTATATTTCGTATTGCTGTTCTTAATCGTTGTTAATTCGTCATTTTTTTTTTCTTTCACTTGGTTATTTTTGTCACGTTTTATTTGATAAATTATTTTAACGAAGTACCCTATAAAAAAAAACGCGGCGATGATATTCACCATTTAAAAATAAATTTGTGAAAAATATTCACTAACCATTGTGAGATAGAAGCATTTCCAAAAAAAAAAAAAAAATTGAATGAAAATGAATAAAGTTCGGAACACCATATTGAGTTCCCCAAGTACCTGAAATTTTCTTTTGTGAATTGAAAACTACAAAAGTAATTTGTGTTAATTTTTTTTATTAATTGTTTTTTGTCCATAATGTTATTTAGTTTTATCTATTTAAAACTACTAGGATAAATTTTACTAACTACTATCAAGCATCTGTGATTTCTAGATTTTAATTACTAACCACTTTGCTTTGATATATTTTTATTATAAAGACTGAAAATTTATCAATATTAAACCTCTGTGATATTTTTTTAACTTTAATTTTTTTTGAGACTGATTACTTTAAGTACTTATTTTTAGCAATCTGTGATATTTTCTTTATTTTTTTTTAATTAACTTAACTGTGATAAATAATCCGTAATGATTTAAAACTACTGTGATAATTACATCTTTTTTAATTTATTTGCACTTTAGGTTTAGTAACTAGTTTCCGAAAATCTGTGATATTAATTTTAAATTGACTGCGATACTAGTAACAACGTTTTATTTATACTACTTTCAATTATTCATTATATATTTTTTTTTATTCAATTTACTTTTGAAACCGTGATATTAGCTTTAATTTTTTTTTACTGTGATAGTTATTTTTTTAATTTATTTATTTATACCACTTTCATTTATTTATTATATTATTTATTTATTGTTTCTATTTATTTTAATGTTTAATGTGGCATGAACTATTTCACTAATCACTAATTAATATATACACTTATAAAGTTAATAAAATCACTCACCAGAAATAAAATAGAGATGAAAAAAGTATCCCACGATGAATTGATAGTGAGGTAGGTCAGGAACATTCCAAAGTATTATAGTATTAGTAGCGTGTTGGTAGGCAATGCTCTACAGGGTCGTTGACCTCGCTTAGAGTAGGTAGTACTTTCTGAAATTTCAAAAAAAAAAATCAAATGTTAGTAAAAGTATACGGTAGATATTTATAATACTTACTTGTACTGTTAGGAATTGGCGTCGGTGCTCGGCGACCTCGGAAAATGGCTGGTGGATATTTTCTTTTAGCCCGGCTTAAGCGTGGGTAGCTCCCCACTATACCAAGCCAATAATCCCTGAAGTGGTGGTCCAACGTGGAGAAATCCCTTGGGTATTTGATTAATCTTAAATAAAGATAAAATAATATTAACATTTACAAATGAATGCAACCAAAAATAACCCATTAATACTTACCAAATAACTTCTGCAACTTGCTTTGCTTTGACCTGTATTCGTTTTCGTGATTTCGTCCATTTCAATGTCAATTGTTTTTTTTATCTCTAATAGGCAAAAACAATAATAAGGAGACAAACACCAAAGACCATGTACAAGATCTCCACCACATGAAACGATCTATTGGGCTTTTCATGTATACGTCAATGTCTTGCCCTGTAGTGATGTAAGAGGTATGGAAGGTAGGCTCTTCGTCCAGCTGTCAGTGGGATTTTTTTTTGTTATTACATAATTTGAAATATTTGAGGCCAACTCACCTCACTTAAATGCTAAAATTAAATTTTTAAGAAGATTTTCGGCAATTACACTAACCCAATGAAGTTACGGGCAACCTTTTTCTTCGATCTTTCGTTCGGAATATATCCGATGAAAGATCGAACATTTTTACGGACGCCCGGTCCTTCAATTTGTTTAAGTATCGTATCGGTGTAAGAAAAAATTTTCGCCAGCCCCATCTGTTGACAACCGATTGCGTCAAAAAAACCCCTGTTTCTCCCTTATTTGTGAACATACCCATCGAAGATCAAAAATAAAATATAAATGTCATCGTTTTTTTTTTTCTTGTTTGTCTACCCGTACTTAAACATTAAACAAGCACCAATACATATGTTTTCTGTTTTTGTTTTTACAATATGCCTGAATGTACCCTTTATAGAGATGTGGATCGGGTGATGTTTTTCGGTTAGAGCAGAATCATCTGACAATTTTTTTTGCATAATTTTCGCCTGGTCTCTTCAGTTTTGCGTACCAATACAAAAAAAAAAGAGAAGAAAAAAACCTTACCTAAGGGTATGCTATGTATTAGTTTGTTTGACAGTTCGGGAAGTATTTGCTTATTTGTGTTTTTTTGGTGACTAATTGAATACCCACCCGACTTGCTAAATACTTACCCACGGGAAGTTGAATAAAAGAAAATAAATTTAAAAAAAAAGTACAGAAAAAAATCAAATTATAATTAAAGAATAATTAAACTCATCAAAAAAAAGATTGACAAAGTTATTTGGTGCGTGTTCTTTTTAGCTATGTTTAAAGTGTCCATATTATTTTATCTTTTCTTTAGAATTTACTAAAGAAAGTGCTGGTTTAAGTCCACCCACCATTGTGCCTTTTTAGGTTAAATAATAATCTAAAACTAAATTCAAGGTAACTATCCAAGTGGTGAGTTGTTTTTTTGAAAATGATGTTTATTGGAAATATATTTAAGTGAAACAAAATTCTAGGAAGTTTCTCGGCGGCCCTCAGAATCTTCCCAGTAAAGGGCCGCCGCTGTTTTTAAACCCAACAATATCTTTGGGTATCTGAATCTTGGTTGGTTCCCGCTATTTTTCTTGGCGGCTTATTTCCGAAGATTTTTACTCGGATTATTTTGGAGGATTGTGGGAATAGTCCAAATACTGTGAGCTGGTACCAAACAAAAACTCCAGGAGGACACCGCTACCGGTCGAGTCAAGTGGCTAAGGTGCCCCGCAGTCAAACTCGGTCCGAGTGAGTTTTAAGACTAAGAAAAGAAAGTTAGGTACCTGAAAAGAAAAAAAATACAAAGGAAAATAATTAATCGATACTAAATAATTTATATAAGAAAATTTGTGTTTGTGTTTGTCATATATTTATTCATTTAATTTATTTATTCATAAAACCATTTTTTTTATATACAAGTATCTAACGGCGTTGAAGTTAAGAAATTCTATTTACCTAAATTTACCTTAAATTTACATTTTTTTAATTAAAGTTTTTTTTTGTACAAGGAACTTAGGATCGGTTTTCAAAAGTGTCCCGCGAGTTAAATTCGTTTGTTTGCTTTGTCCTGAAATTTTCATATACCTCCACAGAGCTCTTTAGGGGTAGGGAAAACAGGTCCCCGATTTCTGCCTAAAAAAGATATTGAAGATTACCAAAAAGGGTAAAATATTTTTTTTTTGTGGTGAAGACGCAGCGAAAACGATTTTTAAGTGACTTTTTTTTTGTTTTGTTTCGATTTTGTTACTTTTGTTTGTTAATTATGTGAAATAAACTTCACCTAACGCCCATGTTTGAAAAGTTAAGTGTTTTCATGTTTCACATAAGTGAAACGATGTCCAATTAAAGACGATTTTTCAGGGGTGCTAATGGAGCTGAGTTTCGGTGAGGATGGTATGATCTGAAACCGATCATCCACCATCTTGGGGGAATCCAAAAATGGCCGCGGATTCCTACGGTTGGGTGGGTAATGGCCACACTGCAAAAACATCCGCAGTGCCCTGATGTGCCAATAGTCCGTCCGTGTCGTTATTAGTCCGATTCCTTTTTTTTATCGCTAATTTTCCTCTGGCCTGATTTATGTTTTTGTCTGCAGGCGAGGTTGAGTTTCTGGGGACAAGATCCCCCCCGTCCGACGAGCTGACGCCGTGCGTATGCAAGCAGGCCGCGTCCTCAGAGCTCAACATTCCACCTTCCCTTTCCAAACTCTTCCTTCCTCTATTTCCTACCTCTTCCTTTTTCCTACCCTTTCCAACTTACCGACGCCCTCCTCTCCTCTTGCCTCGCAACACCTTTTGATAAAATATATGATCATATTATAACTATCCGGTCCGCCCTTGAAACATCACAACAATCCACATCGAACTCTGCATCTTCAGCCTCCTGTCAACTTAGCTCAATCCTTCTCGAACTAATATCAAACTTAAATGACATTAATAGTCAACTAACCATAACACGTACTTCTTTTGAAGATGTAATCGACGAATTAAAAATAACCTCAAGCTAAATTAATGAGATTCCAATGAACATACAACCAATCGAAGTTAAAAAAATGCTGGTGTGCCCCAGGGCTCCGTGTTGTCTCCAACCCTCTTCCTCATTTTCATTAATGATCGTTTGTCTGTAACATCTAATCCAATAAATTGTTTCGCCGACGATAGCACCCTTAGCTTTTCTTATTCGTTTCCAGACTCACATCCCTCCTCTTCGGATGTGGAACTGCAGCGGCAAAATATGATAAGCTCATTAAACTCTGACTTAAACAGCATTGTACAATGGGGAATTAAAAACCGCGTAGAGTTTAATGCTTCGAAAACCCAATGCTGTCTTGTATCGTCGAAGCGAGATATACCCCCCTTGCCACTGTCCATGAGTGGCACTTGCATCAACGAGACCGAACATCTCGAGATTCTCGGTATGTGCATCACTGACCACCTCTCGTGGAACGAGCACATATGCGATGTCGCCAAAAATGCCGCAAGATGTTTGGGTTTCTTAAGACGGTGCAAGAAATTTTTTTCCCCGTCTGATCTGGCTATTATATATAAAACCTACATCCGTCCAAAGCTTGAGTACAATTCCCACCTCTGGGCTGGTGCTCCAGTTACTTACTTAAGCCTCTTAGATGGAATACAAAAAAGAGCTGTAAAAATGATTGGTGATAGAGAGATCACCAACTCATTCACCTCTTTAGACCACCGTCGTAACGTTGCGTGTCTCTCCTTGTTCTACCGTTACTTCTACGGTAATTGCTCTAGTGAAATAGCCAGTTGCATTCCTCCCCTCAAACAATTCGCCCGTAATACTCGCGCTTCTAGGAATGCCCATCAGTTTACCCTCGAGCCCAACTTCGGACGTACTCTCAAGTATAGGGAATCATTTTTTAGCCGTACTACGCGAATGTGGAACTCTCTTCCACACTCTGTCTTTCCCGATCATTGCAATGTTCAGGAATTCAAGACCAATGTACATCGACACCTCCTTTCCAACCCCTTCCCTTCTTCCTAATGCACTCACTGTGTCTCTGGCACAAAAAAGGGTATAAAAAATCCCTTGTGTGGGTGCAAATTATAAAAAAAAAAAAAAAAAATTATAATTATAATACATCGATACTTGCTGAAATAACTGAGTCCACTCTCAATCCACCTCTCTCACTCAGTCCTCCTTCAATCAACGTAACTTCTAAAGCTACTACTTCTACCCAAACAGAATGTCCAACTTCGCTCGAGCCCACCATCATTCGCTTTAATAACATATGGACTGTTGACGAGTGGAATAACAGACTAAACAAATTGAAAAACCTCAATGAATTCGATCCTTATTTTTTAAATAATACGTCAATTAATGCCGGAAGCCGCTGGATCCAGAATCTTTTTATGCGCAGATTCAAAATCACCATTGGTGAATGCCACAAAATCAGCTATATGGAAAACATACCTGAATTACCAAACACCTTTAAACTATTTTTACTACCAACAAGCTTCTTCTAATTTTTCGGTTCTTTGCCAATCTCTCTACCAAACCTATCTATATAAAATGCAAACTTGTCTCATCACTGAACCAAAATGTTTCTACCAATTCATAAACGTGAAAAGAAAATCCGACGGTCTTCCTTTAAGATTTAATTTCCTCAACACATCTTCCTCTGAAGCCAAAACAATTGTTAACCTCTTTGCTACCTTTTTCAGTCAATCCTATATCTCTAATTTAAACGAACCTGACCTTGAATACAACGAATTTTTTTCAAATAGCCCGCACACGTCTCTGTCTTCTCTTAACATTACTTCCAATATTGTCCGCGAAAAGTTAAACTCACTGAATGATGACTTTTCCCCCGGTCCCGATTATATCCCAGCAATTTTTCTTAAAAAATGCGCTATTCCACTCTGTGAACCCCTCACCAATCTTTTCCAACTTTCACTCTCACCTCACAGTCAGTTTTTCCCTCTCTTTGCAAAGAATCCTTCATTTTTCCAATTTTTAAAAAAGGTTGTAAGAATGAAATTTCAAATTATCGACCGATTGCTAAATTATCCGTTATCCCTAAGCTCTTTGAATGTATAGTGTATGATTCCCTTTATTTCCATTGCAAATCAATTGTTTCTCCACTTCAACACGGATTTTTAAAGGGAAGATCCACTACGACTAATCTTACCCAATTTGTCTCCATGACACTTTTAGCAATGGAAAAAGGCTACGATGTTGATGTTATTACTACTGATTTCAGTAAGGCTTTTGACAAAATCAGTCACAAAATTATATACATAAAGCTTCAAGCCTTTGGGTTTCCAACGTCGTTTATCAATTGGGTCAAATCTTACCTCGAGAACCGTATATATAGGGTTGTTTTCAGAGATGAAGTTTCCGATCCCATTCTCGTCTCGTCTGGTGTTCCCCAGGGTAGCCATCTGGGCCCACTTCTATTTGTGCTTGCAATTAACGATGTCGGTAGAATTATTTCCTTCTCAGAACTTTCTATTTATGCTGATGACATAAAAATAATTAAAGTAATCTCGTCATCTCATGATTCTTCGCTGCTTCAACTCGATCTTGACACTTTTCTTACCTGGTGTAACAAAAATTTTCTTGAGCTTAATGTTAGTAAATGCCAATCTATGACTTTTTCCCGCAAACGCTTACCTTCAAATTCTCGAACCTATCACTTCTGTAATACCCCTGTCCCTATTGTTTCATCTATTCGTGATCTTGGGGTAATATGTGATAAAGAGTTAAATTTCCGCTCTCATATTGATTATATCATCGCGAAAGCGAATTCTTCACTCGGGTTTATCAAACGATGGTCTAAAGAATTTTCAAACCCCCATGTTACCAAATCCCTATATACCACATATGTCAGACCCTTACTTGAATATGCTAGCCAAGTTTGGTCTCCCTTCCAAATTACTCAATCTCTTAGAATTGAAGCTGTTCAGAGGAGATTCCTCAGGTTCGCTCTGCGTAGTCTACCTTGGTCTGATCCCCATATTTTACCCCTCAACGTCGCCGTATCGCTGACATAATATTCGTCCATCAGCTTATCACTGGAGCCATAGACTGTCCGGCATTGCTTGAATGGATTAACATTAATACCAATCCACGCAACTTAAGAGCTGTCCCCTTTTCCAGCCTCCCTATTCACCGCACCAACTACGCCCATTTTAATCCAATGAGCAGAAGGCTTCGTTTAGCCAATACAGCACAAGATGTTTTCGATTTCTCCCTTATTTCCCCTTCCCTCAGAAGAACTCTATACACTATCTCTCCCTAACCTCATTCCACCTTATTTATTTTAACTAGCGTTAAGTATATTATGTATAATTTATTTATAATATAATTTAATTTAATTTAAGTTTGTATAATACAATAATATATAATTTTAGTTGTCTGCTTGCAATAAGCTAAATAAATAAACCTTTCTTAAACTTGCTCTCCATTCATAGTCTTCCTCTTTCCCTTTTTCATCCTAATCTTTTCCTCTTACTTAGCTTTAAGAATTTAATTTGTTATTTAGTTTTAAGATATTATGTGCTTGTACTAAGCGAAATAAATAAATTGAATTCTACGCGATTTCTTAATCCCCATTGTACAATGCTGTCTAAGTCAGAATTTAATGAACTTATCATATTTAGCTGTTTCAGTTCCACGTCCGAAGAGCAGAGATGTGAATCTGGAAACGAATATGAAAAGCTAAGGGTGCTATCGTCAGCGAAACAATTTAATGGATTAGTAGTTGCAGACAGGAGGTCATTAATAAAAATGAGAAAGAGGGTAGGAGACAAAACAGAACCCTGTGGCACACCAGCATTTATGTTGTGGGTTTCAGACTTGAATCCGTCTAATACTACTTGTATAGAACGATTCGAAAGAAAGTTACTAATCCAACGAAGAAAGGTTTCATCGATACCAAAAGCACATGAACAGCAATCAGGTACGTCAAAACCTAGTTTTAATTACAATTGTCACCGGTGTGGTCGCAAAGGCCATATGAAAAAAGATTGCCGTGTAAATATTCAGAAAGAAAAATTACGGTTTGTCGAAAATGTTTCACAAGGGAATTTGAACAAAGTACTCATAAAAGGGAATTACGCAAAAGGTTAGCTCAATCGACAATAACTTGAATAGAAAAATTTGGTTCATAGATAGCGAAGCCACCTCGCACATGTGTTGCGATGAAAAATTCTTCATAAATTTAGACAATAACTACTCCGGACAGGTTCAGGTTGCAAATGAAAAATCAGCTAGTGTCGAGGGCATAGGAACTGAAATGAAAAGACACCTGAACAAATTTGGACAGGTAGGGTGCCCAACGTTAGTCACTTTCGTCAAATTGGGTGTCGTGCCTTTGTTCTTAACAAATCTCTCAGTAGATCTAAATTAGATCCACAAAGTGATGCATTTGTGCTTATTGGGTATTCTGTAGAGTCTAAAGCATATCGCTTGTGGAAAAGAGGATCTAAAAGTGTTATTAAAAGCAGGATGTTCGATTTATTGGAACCAACTGAAAATGAAAACAGTAGTTTTTTAGTTCAAATTTAGCAAGGAAAACAAAATGGAAAGGAAAGAAGTACCCGGAATAATTAATAAGGTAGGAGGACAGGGAATTTTACAGGAAATTAAAAAGAAAGAAAAAGGAGAAGATGAAGAAGATAAAAACGAAGACCCATATAAAAATTCCGATGATAGAGACAATGGTCAATGGAATCAGACAAAATGTGAAGACAGAAATCTAGAGAAAACAAATAATGAAGTTGAAAACATTAGCAGCAGGCTAAGATCACGTCACCAGTCTGAAAGTCTAGAAAGGAAACAAACAAATAATGGTGTTGAAAATATTAGCAACAGACTAAGATCAAGTCACCAGTCGCAAAATATAGTTGAGTCGGCTTTGACTACGAGTTTTCTTGAAGATCCGAGTAACTTTAAACAAGCTATGAACTCTCCAAATGCTAATGAATGGGCAGTCGCTATGAAGGAAGAATATCGCTGCCTCATGGAAAATGAAACCTGGACGTTGTGTGAACTTCCATTAAATCGACAAGCGATAGGATCTCGATGGGTTTTTAAGTCAAAATACAAGCCAGATGGAACGATTGAAAGATGCAAGGCGAGACTCGTTGCTAAAGGCTATAGTCAGAAGTTTGGCATCGATTACGTGGAAACCTATTCTCCAGTTATACGACAAAGTTCACTACGACTTATATACGCAGTCTGTGCAATACGGGCTAGAACTTCATCACTTAGATGTATTAACAGCATTTTAAATGGAAATCTTAATGAGGAGATTTTTATGAACCAACCTGAAGGTTTTGTTGATTGTGAAAACCCGCAAAAAGTATGTCGTTTGAATAAAGCACTTTACGGGCTTAAGCAGGCAAGTCGACAGTGGCACGCAACTTTAAACGAAAAGCTAGAGGGTTTGAATTTATCACAATCTAAATATGATCATTGTGTTTATTTTAAAATCAACAAAGAAGAAACTACTATTTTGGGAATTTATGTAGATGATATCGTAATAGCATCAAATTCAAAATTAAGAATCAAGCTAATAAAGGGAAAACTTAGTGAGAGTTTTGATATAGGAGATCTTGGGAATCCCTCTCTTTGTATAGGCCTTGAGATCAATAACAAAATAAAACTCTATCAATCTCTCAAACTCGATACATAAATAACGTGCTGCTATTGAAACCCAGAAGTATCAGGAGTTGATTAGATCATTGTTGCATCTTGCTGTGTTCAGTCGGCCTGACATTGCATACAGCGTAAGCAGTTTAGCACAATTTGCTCAAAGTCCTAAGAAACAACACTGGAATGCTGCTCTCCGTTTGATGCGTTATCTTACACACACAAAGCATGCAAAATTAGTTTATCGAAAAACAGATCTACCTTTGATAGGCTATGTTGACGCTAGTTGGGCTGAAGATATAAATGATTGAAAATCTCAAACCAGTTTCTCTTTTATACTTTCAGGTGCTGCTGTCAGCTGGGAATCGAAAAACAGCGAACAACACAGTGCGGAAGCAGAGTATATTGCACTATCCGAAGCTGCCAAAGAAGTCTATTCCCTTCGTTTCTTATTAAAGGAACTAAAAGTAAGTGTGGCAGAACCTACGTTAATCTATTGCGACAATCAAAGTGCACAGCAAATCGCAAATTATGAAGGCAAGCAATCACGAACGATTATAAATACCATTTTATCAGAGAGGCGATTGAGAATGGCGCAGTTAACATCGACCATCTTCAAACTGAACTGGCAGCAGATGGGTTGACAAAAGCGGTTCCAAGAGATAAGCATCTTTTCTGTTTCCAAAAGCTTGGAATGGATTTCGAATTCAAATGTTGACGAGGAGTGTTGAAATAAGCAACATTTAATTTTGTATAACATCATTATATTTAAAGCTTAAAACTATTTTTACTTTTACTGTACCTTACAAACCTGCTATAATTCTACATTCTATTATTAATGTACTTGCTATAATTATATATACTTTTTGTACTAAACTTAACCCTAATTACTTTTTTTCTTTCTTTTTATAATAAACTGAAGTCAAACATAGTCGACGTCTTTTAATCTTCTTTTTCAAGAAGCATCCTACAATATTTCAGACAATAAAAGAGCAGGATGCCAAACTTTATCAATTCTTTAGAAATATCAAGTGCAATAATCTTACTTTCTCCAAAACGATGTAAAGATTTGTTCCACTGCTCGGTGAGATAAACCATCAAGTCACCAGTGAACCTATTGCTGCGAAAGCCGTTGTTGCGAGCAAGAGGAGAGGAGGGCGTCGGTAAGTTGGAAAGTGTAGGAAAAAGGAAGGGTTAGGAAAATAGGATAGGAAGTTTTTGGGAAGGAAGGGATAGAATGCTAAGTTCCGAGGGACGCGGCCTGCTTGCGATGCGCAACTTGAACTCGTCGGACGGGAGGGGATCTTGCCCCCGAAACATAACCTCACCAACAACAAAAACATAAATCAGGCCGGAGAAAAACCACTGAAATGACCACGGACGAACAATCACTACTTCTAGGGCACTGCAGGTGTTGTCGCAGTGATGCCAACCCACCCAACCATGATATCCGTTGGCTTATTTGGATATCCCCGATATATGCGATGACTATGTTCCGGTCACACCATTTTCACTGAAAGGAATTGGCTACCATCCACACCCCTAAAAAGTTCGTCTTCAAAAATTCATATTTCGCTTAAGACGAAACAAGGAAACATCAAAAATTTCATCCAAAAAGGCGTTTAACGAAGTTTATTAAATGTAAGTTAACATAAATGAAAAACATTAAACAAAAAAAAATATAATTTCTATTGAAAAAAAAAGTAAATTAAAAATCTTAAAGTTTTTTTTTTTTTATCAATTTCTGGAATATCTTTTATAGATATTTATAATTATAAAAAAAAAATTATTAACACTATCTAGAAAAATCAAGAAAAAAAAAGAAACAAATAAAAACGTGATTACACGGCGTTTTCCAAGGATAAAACTAACCGTACCCTTTTTGGTACTTAATTGAGGGACTATTTTGATAGCTGCGATATGCGAATTTCCCTACCTCAAAAGAGCTCTATGGAGGAGGACAACTTATTTAAAAACTTTCGTGGAACGCGATAGAAGAAAAACCAAGGAAACACTGGCTATCACTTACAAAATAGGTAATGAACTGAAAATTAATTATTCAAACAGAAATAAACAAATGCGAAATTTATAAATATCACTATAAACTTCAACGCCACTTAAAATTTGACTTATTAATATAAATAATATACCAAAAAAAAAATATAGACACGAAGAAAGGAGGATGATTTAATATCCACCGGAAAGCCTTTTCCGGCAAAAAAAAAAAACAATATAAACGTTGCGTGTAGGTATGTGGCCACTTTTTATGGTATCAATATAAATTTGGGTGAAAAACGTCTTCTTTTTGTTTCACTTATAGGGGTCCTATACTTTATTATATTTTAGTAATCGTACCTGGACTTTTTTTTTTATAGGACTCACTGTTGCTACCTTCCGGATTTTGTTGGCGATTTTGAGAGGGTTTTGTTTCGGCCAGCTCCTCGTTTTAGAGTGTCGGTGGATAATAGCAGAGCCCCTGATAACGTACACTATGGACGGTGGTTAGGTAGTAGGGCATTTTTTGGGCAGAATTTGGTAAGTTAAGTTTTTTTTTTTATTTTTTACTATATTTTTATGGATTCAATCCTTTTCTTAGATATTTAATAGTTGTTTTTGTCCTGTTTCAGATGAATGGTGCACCATAATTCTCAGGATAACCCTATGTGGTATTTCAAGAGGTGATATCTAAAATGTTTTAGAAATTCCTATCTACATACGTACATACATATGTATTATAATTTTTTTTTTTCAGATTAAAGTAAACTGACCACCGCTGGATTATGGAATGCTTCCTGCAATCGACCGACCCAACTTTTCCAAACCCTATGATTCAGTCCTGGAACGGAGTCGAAAAAAAAACATGGACATAATATCAATATGTATGGTCAATAAGGGTTATGTAGTTTGGAACCGTGGGGAGTTTACCCACGCTACCCAAGCCGGGCATTATTTACCGAAGTGCCGTTATAGTAAGTGACGCTTTCTTTTACAGTACCTACTTGCACAGTTATTATACTTGCATCAATCTTTTTCCCATCGCACACCAACGCAGCCAACATCAAACTAGTGTTGTTACCTATTTAAAGCAACGCGAAGCAAACAACATTTATTAGTACCTAGGTACTTAATTAACTGCAACGCCTGATTTTTCTTCCAATCGAATAAAACCTGTGATTGTAAATTTAAACACGGCTGTGAAAAGATTTCGGGTCCTTGAAGCTATCGTGATAAGACGAGGAGGTACCTGAAGTTCAACATAAACCAGTTACACCCATAAGACAAGCCACATCTAGCCTGTCAAGAATCTTGGTGGTAGTTTGGATATTGAGGGTGTACTACAAAAGGCCATTCTCCTCCAATATCCAACGAACAAAAGGACACAGAGTACCTGTTTTAATTGATTCAAATGGAGGGTATTTAATTTATTTTTTTTTTCAAATCCTAGTTCCTTTATTTATGAATTTATCTTCCTTTTTATTTCTATAATAGACTGGATCATCTATCTAATTCAAATGGGTAGAAATCACAACTTTTTTTCCTTTTACCCTGAAGATGATGTCCAGGTTCAGAAAGATCATTGACCTTGGAGTCAACAATGAAGAAAAAAAATTTGTGGATTAATTTGGAATCTCCAATGGAACAACGACAATGCACCACAACAAAATAAAACGCTGCGTGGTACAATTAAAGTGAATGATTTACTTCTTGAGAGGAACGCTGGAAAATTTTGCAAAGGTCATTGATCTCGAAAGCAGATTCTTCAAAAATTCTGATAAGGAGATTTTGTTCGTGAGTGCTACGTGACATACCTTTATTGTTAACATTGTTATAGTAATTATTAACATTTTTATAGTAACAATTAGTATAAAATTATAAATAAATACATAAGTGTGAAAAATAAATAAATAACAATAAATAAAAAGCTTTGTATATGAAAACTATAGTACTATCATGGCGAGTTTTTTTTAGGGTTGCAGAGGTCCTGGTGGTGGCGCTGCAAAATGTGATGTGTAAAATTCGATTTGGGGAGTCTTTAAGCGTCGAAAATTGGTAGTAGGGGCAAAAGGAGACTATTTTTTGGATTATTGCATCCAAAAAATATCAATAAATATCGATTAAAACCTCCATAAGCTCTCCGCAAAAAAAAAAGAGTAAGGGTTGCATAGGTAAATTAGATGTCGCCCCATTCGACTTCCACCATGATAGTACTATAGTTTTCATATACAAAGTAAAAAGCTAAGGAAACTATCATGCTATATAAATATCACAGATGGAATTTTTTTTTTCTTTAACTATTAAATATGTATCAGTTTGGTTATCACCGTTTTGACTTTTGAGTTATCTTTATCCTTTGTATATGAAAACTATAGTACTCTCATGGCGAGTTTTTTTTAGGGTTGCCCGGATCCTGGTGGTGGCGCTGCAAAATGTGAGGTGCAAAATTCGATTTGGTGAGTCTTTAAGCGTCGAAAATTGGTGGTAGGAGCAAGAGGAGACTATTTTTTGTATAATTGCATCCAAAAAATATCAATAAATATCATTTAAAATCTACATAAGCTCTCCGCAAAAAAAAAAGAGTAAGGGTTGCCGGCATACATTAGATGTCGCCCCATTCGACATCCACCATGAGAGTACTATAGTTTTCATATACAAAGCTTTATCTAGTATCTAGTATCACAGTATAATATGTCACGAAAAGTCGCCACGTATATTAAATGTGTATTATACAAAGTGGAACGAAAATATTTGGTGACATAATTGTCAATATTTGGTTTTGAGTTTTGGTTTTTGAGCATGGGTGTGGGCACAAATACCAGGCAAAAATATTTGTTTTTTTTTTGTTTTTTTTTTGTTTTAGGTTTGCTTGGACTATACACAAGTACATAACATACAATTTCGCATGAAATTAATAATTTAATATATAACAAGTGAACCATGAAACAAAATTCTTTAAATTTGTTTATGGATGACAAGAAGTAGTGAACTTAAAAAAAAAATAAACCGCTAATTCTCGGGTACAAAGTGATTAGTGTTAAAAAAAGCATTTTAGGATTTCACAGTGTGGTGTAAAAGAAAATATTTTATTTTATTTTGACAGTTGTTTAAATTATTTTTTTCAACTTATTTAGATATCTGTTTGATTAAATCAGGTACTGTGTGAACATTGAAACATTACTTGGACATTGCAACGCGGTACTATACTAGAATTTAAGTGATTATAAGATACTTTGTGACTAGTACTGTTTCTTTCGAACTTGAATTTAAACCTTTTTTTGGAAGTCTTAACTGTGATATGACTTATTTGATTTTTTTAATCTTTTAAATAATGAGGCTTTTAAATAATAGAGATCCTTTTTTTTATTGGTTTAGTTTTGCAATTGATTTTAAACATCTTTTATGAACATTCGTGCGGTTTGTAAAAATTAAATCGGTGTTTCAATGATGGTTCAATTATTTTGAGTGACAATTACGATGGTTATTGTTTTAAATCTTTGGCATGGAATATACCGATCTTCTTGCCATTCAGATTTTCGAGTTCATACATATGACTCCCTATTGCTTTAACTATCCGGCACTTAACATATTTCAGACATAACTTTGCCGACAAATTTTTTGAGGCGTCATTCAAAATAAAATTTTTTCTGAATACCTCCTGTCCTGGCAGGTATCTAACTTTCCGCGTTCGTGTGTTATAGTTTTTAGCTGAACGTTCATTTGATTTTAAGATATTTTCGCGAACTCTTTTACGTATGCATTCCAATCGATCACGCCGGGGAAGTACCATCAACTCGCTATCGTCAACCGCGTTCAACTTTTGTGCGAGTTCATAGTTGCTACCGTGCATCATAATGTTTGTTCCAAACAACGCAAAGTATGGTGACACACCGGTGGAACCATGAACTGCACTTCTCAGGGCACATGCTATATCGCTGAGTAATCCCACTCGCGTTGATCGGTTTTGAGGTATGCGCGGATAGCTGACAACAACGTGCGGTTAACCCTCTCCGACGCGTTCGATTGGGGTGCATAGTTCGCCGTTCGCATATGTGTGATCCCGTACTTTGGAAGGAAGTTTTGAAACTCCTTCGCGAGAAATTGTTTCCTATTATCTGAATGGATAATGCGAGGAACACCGAACATATTGAACACCTCTTGGTGTAAAAACTTAATAACACTTGAAGTGTTTGCGTGTTTCAATCCTTTTAGGAACACGAATTTTGACATATGGTCCAAGACGACAAATACATACGCATTTCCGGATTTTGATCTGGGATACGGACCCAAAAAATCTACATATAACTTTTCAAATGGACGGTCGGAACAATACGAGTTTACGATAGGGGGACGAGATACTTGGCTAGAGGCCTTACATTCTTTACAAACGGAACAATTGGACACATATTCGCGGACTTGTACGGTCATGTTTGGCCAATGGAAATGTTGCCTAATTCGGGATAGGGTTTTAGATATTCCACCGTGAGCTCCTTTGGGGGGATTGTGAACTTTTCTTATAATTTCTTCGGTCAACTCAGAGGGAACCCAGAGAAGCCAAGATTGCTCTAGCATTACTTCTTCTCCCATTCTCCTAAATGCGCGTTTCTATACAAAGCCGTCTTCGACTTTTAAATCCGGAAGTTCATCGGAATTAGTTTTGATCGTTTCGATCAAGTTAATATATTCTTCGCATTTATATTCAATGGAGTTCAGGTCGATTATGGGTGCTACTTCTTCTATGTCCAGAGAATCTACGTGTACGCGAGAAAGAGTGTCTGGAACCACATTCAGGCTGCCCTTCCGGTGCTGTATGTCGAAGGCATACGATTGCAGTAACAGACTCCACCTGGCGAGCTTTCCACTCAAGTCTTTCATGCTCATGAGCCATTTGAGACTGGAGTGATCTGTGATAACTACAAAATCCATGCCCTCGAAATACGGCCTGAATTTTTGAACAGCCATCACAGCTGCCATGCACTCCCTCTCGGTGACACTGTAGTTCCTCTGGCTTTTGTTGAACTTTTGTGAAAAGAAGGATATAGGAACTTCTTCGTCCTCATCATTTTTTTGAAAAAGCACGGCCCCGATTCCCTCATCCGAAGCATCGCACTGGATGTAGAATCTTTTCAAAAAATTCGGATGCGACAGAATTGGTGCCGTGGTTAACGTCGTCTTCAGTCTCTCGAACGCTCTCAGTGCCTCTTCCGTCATTTCGAATTTTTTGTTGGTCTTCTTCAACAGGTCCGTCAGGGGTGCAGTCAGGGTCGAAAAATCCTTAATGAACCGAAAATGCCGTGCGGTTTTGGGAACTGGGAAGTCCACAATCGCCTCCACCTTGGAAGGGTCGGTTTTCAATTTCCTACCACCAACTATGAACCCCAAATACTTCAGCTCCTTGAAGCAAAACTTGGATTTGTTCATGTTGATGGTGAGATTCGCTCTGCGTAAGCAGTCGGCTACTTCGCTTACCAGGGCGATATGCGTCTCGAAATCCGGCACCATGATAAGCAAATCGTCCAGATAGACGAAGATACGATCCCTAAGTCGTGCAGGAATCACCGTGTCCATTAACTGGCATAACCTTTGGGCTGCATTGCACAACCCATAAGGCATGACAGTGAACTGGTCTTCCCGGTACCGCAAAGGCAGTCTTTTCCCTACTCTGTTTCTCCAGCGGTATTTGCCAGAATGCCTCCTTCAAATCAATACTACTTATGTAGAATGTATCTGGTAGCCGGCTGAGGAGCCCATCGATATGGGGGAGAGGATTCGCGTTTTTCTTCGTCAGTGAGTTTACCTTGAGAGAATCCAAACAAAGACGATTCTTGCCTGGTTTTCGCAAGAGAACCACTGGCGAGCACCACGGACTCTCGCTCTCCTCGATAACGCCAAGGCTCAACATCCGGTCTAGCTCTTCGTACAAAATGGCTTGTACCGCTGGGGAAACAGGGTAGTGACGCTGTTTCACAGGGAGTGCATCCCCGGTATCTATCACGTGTTCCATGAGTGCCGTTTTTCCAAGACCATCCCGGTCAAAACGCAGAAACTTCTACCTGACTGCATCCAGTCTGGCCTGCTGATCAGGATTCAACTGATGAGCGTTCGAGAGATCTGCCTCTTCAGTCCACGTGATCGCGCTAATAATGTTCGGAGCAAGTTGGAATGTTTTCCAGAAATCCACTCCGAGATAGATTTCTTGATCCAGATTAGGAACAAGAAAAAAAGTTACCATATTTATTTTCGACTCGTATTGTACCCTAACCACTACCTTACCTACTATTGACTGACTCTTACCGTCCGCCGTTTTAACTCCCGAGTGAATTCTTATTATGGGAAGTTGAAGTTCTTCGACCAGCTGCATACAATTTTTGCCTAGGATGCTGAGACTTGAACTGCTGTCTAACAATCCTTGGACTTCTTTGTTTTGTAATTTTATATTGGCGTAAGGTCTAGGGTCGGGCGACAAATTTTTAATAGTAGCAGCAATACGCTTTTTAAAATCTTTTCTTATTTTAAATCTTTTCCTAGCTTTGAGAATCTTCTTGGAAGGAAACTGAACACTATTGTTAAAAATTCTATCTCTGGCACGGTAGTATTCCTCAATTCTTACGTGTAGCGGTTTAATACAAAATTGATTTGGCTTAATTGGACTTTCTTCATGGGTAATTTGATTTGCATCTCTTTTTAAAATTGTGATTTTTGTATGGCCCTCTATTAATAGAGGGTTTTCTATTGATTTTGTGTCAGCATCAAGAACTGGAAATTTTTGAATAAATGGGGGTTCTAGTTTGGTGTCGAACGCGAATCCCCCGAAACCTTCGCGTTCAACGATCGGTTTCCCGGGTTACATCGTTTACAATGCGGGGTCCTGACACCTTCAAGTCCGCACTTGTAACAAAACACATTCAGTGTTTCGGACTCGCACTCGAAATATGTGTGGCCTTGCGCTTTGCAATTCCAACACACCAAGTTGGAAGTGTCAGCAAATTTTCGAGGCGGGAGTTTTGGTCGGTTGCCTCCGAACTGGTATGCTGCCAATTGTTCCTCAGAGGGCTGAACCTGGTACAGGTCCTCGTATTCCAGCCCATTGGCCGCATATCTACCTGGTGGCTTCGTTGGTTTTTGGACGTCTTTCTTCGGAAATGCTGACTCCACATCCTTGCAGGCATTCCTCAGCTGATCCATCGTATAAATTGGCATCGGATACACCAGATTCACTACTCTTTCATTAAGATTTTTCTTAAGTATCCGTACCAACTCCACTTCTGGAATCGGTATAAGCAACTGCGACTTAATTTTGCTAATTGCTGCCAAGTAATCATCGATATTTTCGGAGAAACCTTGCTTACGATCCATGAGGTCACGCATTATATCGTAATCGGATCTAGTGTTTTTAAATTGACGAAGCAAAGCATCTTTAAGCATCGGCCAGTCAGGTCGATAGTTGCTACGCTGAAACTGCCAGAACCAGTCGTGGGCATTTCCACCTAACAAGAGATGGAAATCTCGCAGAATTTCGGCCCACGGACAACCATATTGGTTCTGCAGCGTTTCAAGACGGAAGACAAAATCTTCAACCGTCATTTTGTCTGGCTGAGCTTCGAATTTCAACCCCCACTTGTTGATCTTAATGGGAGCTTTGTATCCCGAAGTCAACCAGTGGGGCGGAAATGGAGTTTGGTGATTATAACCAGGCTGAGAGTTATATGGATTCCTCTGAAACCCAAAGAAGTCATCCTGGAAACCTTCAGGTTGGGATACTCTATCCTGACTTCGCCTCAACTGTTCTTGTTGCCTTTTTCGTTGATGTGCAGGAGGCACAAAAGCACTTCTGGATGGCTCAGGCGGAGGACAATGCAAAGGAGGGGGAATCACTGGAGGAGGAATGTTATAAGTGGGTGCCGTGTGTTTTGGAATCGCACCGGTATTTGACTGAGAGGATCGCCCCAGATTCAACTTTCTGAGGAAACCTCCAAGTTGCTGTTGGATTTCGTTTTTCAAAGTGTTGGTGACTTCTGTCTGTACCGACTCTTTGTACGACGTAAAAGCGTCTACAATGGCTAAATTAATATACGCCTTTAAGTCTTCGGACACAGTTCTCTTCTCGGGTCTGTTGCCTAACGGAGGTCTTTGTGCCAAGCTCTCTAAAATATCTCTAGAGCCACTACCACGGTGCAAATTTGTACTATTTGACCTAGAAATGGGTACCCGACCTACATTTGGAATGACAGTTTCGTTGTGAGCCCCGAAACTCGACCGATGAGATGGCAAAACTTCAGCCCCTAAACCACTAATGTTACTGAAGGATGGAGGAGAAACCGAATCAACTGAACTGACTGGAATATTCGAAGAACTTACTGGAATATTGGATGTGGACCGATATTGCCTTTCAAATGTGAGAGGGGAATGCATAACACGCCTTCTCTCAATACCGTCCATATGCTGACTTACTGACCTAGTCAACCTAAAATTGTTATCAACATCAGCTTCTCTTATGATCCTGTTGATGCGATCATCTTAATCTTTGTTGGTTTCCATTTTTTTTTTAAATTTTCAAAAAAAAAGTTCAAACAAACAAAAAAAAAATAACGAAAAAAAGTTTCAAAAAAAAAACTTCTACACAAAAAAAAATAATAAATTAACAGGAAAAATAACGAAAAAGGGTAACAAAACGAAGAGTTGATTTTTCTTAAGATAACGCTTTCTTCTACGAAAAAACCGTAGCAAAAGAAAAACAACCAAAAATGTGAATAATTTTCTCTTAAATAGAATATATTAAAGTTTTCGTTTACGAAAACGATTATATTCGAACTTAGGAGTAGAATGTGCAAAAACGTAGAAAAATATTGAAATAAACGAATTAACTTAATAAATGAACAAAAAAAATCTTTTCTTCTAAGTATTTTAATACCCAGAAAAAAAAAACAGATAAAAAACTTGAAAAATCTGTATTTTCGAAAATTTTGTTTTGGAAATGTTTTTGTGAAATGAAATGTGCTTCAAGTAGCGTCTTCAGTGGATTTTTGTCGACATGGTGCGACCTTACTAATGGCATCTTTTTAAACTATGTTACGGACACCGTCTATGTGTATTAAAGTATAATACAAAATAATTATATAGTTAGACGATGATGTCTAGATGGACACTCGTACCACTGACTTCTCTTCCTGATCATCGACCAATCCTTAAATAATCGTGTTACTTCCGTTGATGTTATGTTGCGGTGTTTGTCGATGTTATGAAGTACAGAATGGCTGGATCATCTGGATTGTGATAATGTTGTATCTGATATTAAAAAAAAAATTAAAAAGAAAAAGAGAATGAATAAATATACCACAAACTATATCGCTAATAACTCACCACCGTTTCCAAATGCTTTGTTGCGAAAGGGGTGGGTAATTGGTTCTATTTAGTCTAGTGATTGGCGGCGCAGTGGACTTCTGAGGAATATCTAAAAAGATTATATTAATTAAAAATGCCTACGAACAGGAAAGTTTAAATGTTCACATTGCATCGAATAAGTAGGTAGTTTTTATTTTAGAGACGGGTTGGTTGGTGGCTGCTGGCTGATACTGGATGATGGGGGTGGACGAGTTTTTTTTTTTTTACTATTGGCAAAATTCCTGAAAAATGATTATTTACACAATGTAATAATTTTTAAAAAATATATTGATTATGATTTTTTGAAAGAGACTACTGTAAAGAAAAATCAACTGGCTTCGTTCAGGCGTTCTGTACAGCGGATATTCTTATGCACGGTTCTACTACTATTGCAGCAAAGTGGCACCGCTGCCCCCAGCTTGTATTTGGTCGAAGTTCGGCGAATTCAATCAACAAATTTGGCCTTCGTTGAGAGAATGCATGATTGAAGTAGCCAAATGAACCGAAACCGCCATACAAAGCTGACATGCATTGTTCTCCGTGCAACAAGTGAAAATTGCCTTATAAAAAGTTAAAATTTTCCGGCAAAATTAAATAAGTTTATCTCGTTTTCTACAATAAAACATAACAAACAAGGAAAGAAAAACCTGAAAGAAAAGGAAAATTAAAGGGAACGAACGTAAGAAAGATTTGAATGAAAATTGAGGGAATTTTTTTTTTTTGAACAGAAATTTTTTTTTGTTACAGTTTCACCGTATGCCAGTAGCGGGATTGATCTATCACATAGCGGCACCGCTTAACGGCACCACTTAACGGCGCCGAGTACGCATAGCATAGCGGCGTGATATTCCAATTCCAAGTTACTTCGTGTGGCAAATAAAACTAAAAATAATATTAATTTATAGGATTAACAAAATTAAAAAGGAAAAAGTGAGTTTAATTTTTTTGTGCTGGGAAAATGAAAAAAAAGAAGAAGGAGGAAGATGAAGATTACAAAAAAAAAAAATCTACTTATTTACAGAGGGCCTATTCATCGTTGTACCTACCGCGCAGGGTGTTCCTTGAAATTATCAATAAGGCAAAAGGCATATTATATTGCCATTACCTACCTATCTCGTTAATGATATTGAAAGCGATCTTCGGAAACTTAGGAAATCACACTGAGAAAAAAACTTCTCTTTATTTTTTTTGGTGAGTCTTTTTGATTTTATACAAAAATTACTCTTTTATATTCGACATAATTTTTGTGCAGTGTTTAATTAATATCTCTTGTGTGTGTTATCAGGATTTTAGGAAAATCGGCGATTCCGGACAAATTCAAGAGTCCGGATCGCCACCACGTTATTGTGTGTGGTACATCGACAATTCAAGACGACAATCAAGTCACATCTCTCAAGCCTTCAATCAAGATCTAATTATCGTGTTTTTTTTCAAAACTTCTGTTTCACCAACATTATTTGTACACTATCTTTAAAAGAAGAAAAAAGCAAATCATTAAAACTAAAAATTTAAAAGTAAATACAAAAAAAAAGAAAAAAGAAAGAAAAAGCAAAAAGCAGATTCAACTATAATTATTCAAGTACCTACAGGGTGCGTTAAAACCTTTTCGCAACGTATCATAATATTGCTTTGGTGCGATAGTTTTTTTTTGTCAATTGAAATATTTTCTTGATTAAATTTATTATTCAGTGTACAAGTGTTCAGGAATTCGACTTTTCAAAAAAAAAAAAGATATATAAATAAAGGTTCTTAAAGATAAAATTTAGTTTCCTATTTTGTTAACACACACGCGTTAGTGTTCTTGAAGCGGAACATCGTCTACGCCTAGGAATTTTTTTGTGTCCTGTTGAGCTCAGTAGGGTGATAAAATTTTTAGTGCTGGTAGATAAAAGTTGTTTTTTTTTTTCGGGCATTACGTATAAAAAGAATACGATTTGAAGTAGGAAGCTGGGTCGATGTCTTTGCTTTATTGGTTAGATAAATCAATCGATTCCTAAATACTTAATATTTATTTTTGTTTGATTCATTTTTTTTTTTAATTATTCTCTTAATATTATAGTGTTACCATCCGAAGTTTTTTTGAGATTACGATGGTAAATTATCCTCATAGTTTAATTGAATGTTAAAACTCATTATCCTTTTTTTTATAATTTAAATGATTCCTTTTTTTTTTAAATAAAATATTTTTGTGAATCGCACCATTATGGTCGAAAACATAAGTTTTTTTTTTCAAGCGCCTAGCTTGATGGCTTTTTAGGCTTCCAATTTTTCAGGGGATGCTGAGGGTAACCAACACACCGGAGGTGAAGATGAACTGAGCTGTATAACAAAGGTGAGTTAAGGTCAAGGGGAAACCAAAGATATAGCCGCTGGTTTCCATGGCTGGGGGGGTTTAGAGATAGGCTACCGCTGTTATCATCGCAGCGCTCTCTGGCGGTAAAGTCCGTCCGCTGTCTTCATTTAGTCCAATCTTCTATTGGCTTAAATTAATTTTTTTTTTATGGATTCGGCATGATTTATGTTTTGTAGTAGGCGAGTGTGAGTTGCGTGGACAAGTTCCCACACATTCCGGCGAGCTCAAGCCGAGCGACGACAAGCATGCCAGTCCATTGCGCTCAACGAAAACGATTTTGAATCGTCTCTCTTCTTCACTACAAATGGCGCCCGCAACGTGAGTCTTCGTTTTTGTCTTCCTTTTCCCAATTTCATTTTTTCGAATTGTTCTTGTCATCACCATTGGCAACTCGTATGTCATGAAGGAGGAAAGTTACTGAACATACCTCTTCATTTGCGACGAGATAACAAGATGGTGATGGCGATAACAATTCAACCGTGTTTCGTCTTGTCTAACCCTTTCCTTAAATGTTATTTTACTTTCCTATCTTTCTAATTTTTCAATCTTCATTCCTCAGTCCTGTTTTTACTACAAAGAATTGTGACCTGTTGGTGACGTAGTGTCGCACAGTTGCACAATCTTTCCTTTTTTTCTTCTTTCTTTTGTGTTTTGCTTATCCAATATCTTCATGTCTTTTATCGTCGGTCTCAGGCCTGAATAGAATTACGGGAGATATTGGATAGCAACAAATTTTGTCCTATGTTTAAATTTTTGGTGTATCTACTTACCGCTCAGAGGGAAAATCTTCAAATTAGTCCGTCCGACAGTCTCTTAACGTTTTCAGCTCAGTTCACAGTTCGTCAAAAATTCCATCACTGAAGAAGTTACCTGAAGCATCCCCGCAATGATATATGGAAATAACACATACACAATAAAACAAGTATACATTTTTTTTTAAATAAGTTTTCATAATTTATTTACAGCAAAATCTTAATAACTAAACAAATATCCTAACAAAACTTTAATACAACAATAATATTTACAATTTTCATTTAAGTTTTTTTTTATTTCAACAATTATTTTTCAACTAGTTTTACATTAACTGGTTTATTTTTGGTTTGAAAAATTTAGTTTTTTTTTGTTAGCTAAACAATTTTTCACTTCCTTATTCCTTTTTTTGTTTTTTGTTCAATTTCATTTTCTTTAGCTTTACCTTTTGGTAAAGTTAGTTTAAGTGCATAACAGTATTGTGTAAAAGAAAAATTACACTTATTTAAAACAAAATAACAACTTACGTTAAGGTTTTCAATAAGTTTACAATTTTTTTTGCGTTTATTATAGTTCACATTCAGTTCTTGATTTTTCTTGTTTTGTTCCAGTTTAGTGTGGAACATATTTTTTTTTGAGTTTTTTTTCAACTTGTTGGTTCTTTTTGTTATTGTTGGTAGTTGGCAAACTTTATACAATCCTTGTTTTTCTTTAAATCTATTTTTTTTTGGGTTTAGTTTTTTTTTGTTCAACAGTTTCTTTGTAGTACAACAGTTTTTTTGTTGATACAGTTTTCTTTTCTTTTGTTAAGCTATTCAAACTTGGTATTTGAATTTCAATTTGAGTTTTGAGACATACATACCTACTTTTTCTTAAATCTATTTATCTCTAAGTTTTTTTTTTTTTTTGGTTCCTTATTTATATAATATATATAAAAAAAAAAAAAAAAAAAAAAAATCAATATCTCTCAAAAGTTATGATCGTTATTTTTTTTTAATTTTTTGTTTTGGTAAGTTTTCATAAGTAATTTATTTATCTGAAGTCAAAATGGTAATAGAAAGAGAAGAGAACCAAGGTGCAAAAACAGGCACAGTTAAGAATAGTCAAGGCTTTTTCGTCATATGCGGAAACAATGAAATCAGATATGTCAGATAGCATTAAGAAGATTATTAAAGATAACTTCATAGATTTTCTTGGTGACATCAACACAGCCACTCGCCCGTTGATAAGACAAGAAAATACTAATCCGAATACTACTAATTCAGTATCATTTAGAAGGCCAGTGCCTCAAAGGCCACTAAGACAATCAAACCAGCAATATCCTCTGCAACAACATTCACAGCAACAATTTTCAGTACAACACCAACAATTCCCTCAGCCTCAACAAATTTCATTTAACCAATTAAAAGTACAAACTTTACAGAATCCTAGTTTTCAAAATCATTCGCTTGAACATTCTAATCTTCACCAACAACAATTTTTCCAAAATATAGATCTTGAAAAACAGCTGCAGCAAAGATCTAACCAGAACAATGTCCAACAACAACTTAATCAAGATGTAACTCCGCAACGAAGTTTTCAAAATTTTCAACAACAATCTTCACAGAATCATCTTCATGAACAACAAAAACTGAATCGTCAAACACCTCAAAATTTACAAACCAATAGTATCCCAGCATTTTCGCAATCATCTAATGTTTTTAAGCCCATTAATAATCCCGAGATGCAACTTCCAGTTAATTTCTCTCAAAATTATTCTGATTCAGGCGATCCATATGGTAATCCTAACGGAAATCCTAACGGGAATCCTAACTGTTGTCCCCAATCTTCATCTAATCCTTTTCCTAGTTCGAATTTTAACCTTCTAAGAGGTTATCGAGAACAAATAAAAGTTGATCGATGGGGTTTAAAATTTGAAGGAAATCCTAAGATCCTGACAGTTGAAGATTTCATCTTCCGATTAGAGACACTTCAATGTCAGTATCAATGTCCTTGGTCTGAGATCTTGAAGCAATTTCACCTCACGCTTACAGGAGACGCTCAAGACTGGTATTGGGGATTCCAAAAATCTAGCGGTTTCAGACCAGATTGGCCAATGTTGCGCGAAGCTTTATTGCTTCACTTCCGCAATGTTAAATCTGATTATGAGATTATGCGTGAGCTTTCAGATCGCAAACAAGGATTAGCTGAGACTTGCGATGCTTATTTCTCAGCTATCTTTAAAATCAAATCACAACTGCAAACCCCTATGCCCGAGTTTGAGCTCGTGAAAATGCTCAAACGTAATCTAAACGATCGAACCGGAAAACTCGTTTATCCAATGGCAATTTTCTCGATGGATCAGTTAAGATTTGCGTGCAAGGAAGCGGAAAATGCTTTTCCTTTAAATACACACAGTACCACACGCTTTTACAGACCACCTCAAAAAAATAGTAAATAATGAACTTCTCTATTACGAAGATGAAGATCAGAATCAATTCGAAGATCATCTTGCTGCAATGCAATACATAAACAATAATAGGCCAAGACCAGCAAACAAAGCCCTTAATTGCTGGAATTGTAAAGTCAGTGGACATTTGTATTGGGAGTGTCCATCACCTAAGCAAAATATCTTTTGCTTCAAATGCGGTGAAGACAATTTTATAGTCGCTAATTGTCCAAAATGTAAATCGAAAAACGTACAGCAGAGCGCGATTTCAACGGGGGAATCGCGTTCGAAGCAAATCCCCGAATCATTAATCCCTCCGAAAACATAAAAAAACATAAACTTGAAAAAAATGAAGAAAGTGAAGATTGTGTAAATAAGCAGGTTAAGATTTTAAAAAGAGAAAATAAAGAATTTGAATTAATAGAAGAAAACTTTAATAATAAATTTAGCCATAGAGAACCGTTACATATAAGAATAAATAATTATAACAAAGCAAAAGAGAGAATCTTCAATGCAAGTACCGTTAGTTATAAAATTAGTAATAAAATACTTAAAGCAAGAAAAAGGTACAAACTAAGAAAACAAATAAAATACAACTTATTATCTACTATTATCGATGTTTCTCAAGATCCTAGACCTTATGCCAAAGTCAAAATTGCTGGTAAGGAAATTCTTGGCTTGCTGGATAGTGGCGCAAGCGTCAGTATACTTGGCAAAGGGTGTAGACATTTTTTGAATGAACTGAACGTTCAAATCACTCCTTTTGCTTCAAACGTGAAAACTGCCGATGGAAAATGTCAATCCATTATAGGCAAAATAAATTTAGATGTTCAATATAAAGATACGTTACACAACATTACCTTCTTTTTGGTTCCGAATCTGGATCAGGAACTTTATCTCGGTGTCGATTTTTGGAGGGCATTCAAACTTGCCCCTGGAATAGTCAGTGAAATCTCACTTACGGATGCTAAGGATAATTCGGACACTCATCAATTGTCTCCAGAGCAGGAAACCAGATTGGACGCAGTCAGGCGAAAGTTCCGGGATTATACCAAATACGGACTCGGAAAGACGACCCTTGTCGAGCACGTCATCGAAACCGGAGAGGCGGTTCCAGTGAAGCAGCGTCACTACCCTGTCTCTCCAGCGATACAAGCCCTGATGTATGCCGAGATAGACAGAATGTTGAGCCTTGGAGTAATTGAAGAGAGTGAGAGCCCGTGGAGTTCGCCAGTGGTCCTGATACAGAAACCCGGCAAAAATCGTCTGTGTCTCGATTCACGAAAGCTGAACTCCCTCACGAAAAAAAATGCTTATCCTCTCCCCAATCTCGAAGGTATCTTCAGTCGTCTTCGTGATACCATCTTTATAAGTAGTATCGATCTCAAAGACGCATTTTGGCAAATACCGTTGGAAGAGCAGAGTAAGGAAAAAACTGCTTTTACGATACCGGGACGGCCCTTGTATCATTTTACTGTCATGCCTTTTGGACTGTGTAATGCAGCCCAAAGGTTATGTCAGCTAATGGACAAGGTCATTCCCTCAAGGTTACGGGATCGTGTCTTCGTGTACCTCGATGATCTGCTCGTCATTGCGCCGGATTTTGAGACACATATCGCTCTGCTGGACGAAGTTGCTGCGTGCCTCAATAAGGCTGGTCTCACTATCAACGTAACGAAGTCAAAATTCTGCTTCAAGGAATTGAAGTACTTGGGCTTCATCGTTGGTGGTGGGAGTATCAAGACCGATCCAGCTAAAGTTGAGGCGATCGAGAATTTTCCGATCCCAAAATCGGCAAAACAGGTTCGCAGGCTGCTTGGTTTAGCAGGGTGGTACCGTAGGTTTATACGGGAATTCTCGACTCTGACGGCTCCAATCACGGACACTCTGAAAAAGAGTAACACCAAATTTAAAATGACTGAAGAGGCTCTGGAGGCTTTTGAGAAGTTGAAGAAGGCCTTAGCAGAAGCTCCGGCGTTAACGCATCCAAATTTTAATAAGCGTTTTTATATACAATGCGATGCGTCTGACACAGGGGTAGGGGCGGTGCTTTTCCAGAAAAACGATGCCGAGGAAGAAACCCCCCTTTCCTTCTTCTCCCAAAAATTGAACAAATGCCAGAAAAATTATAGTGTAACGGAAAAGGAATGTCTGGCAGCAGTGTTGGCAATTCAAAAATATCGTCCTTATGTTGAAGGAATGATCTTCACCGTCATAACTGACCATTCAAGTCTTAAATGGCTAATGAGTCTTAAAGACTTGAGCGGCAGACTTGCACGGTGGAGTTTGCAACTTCAAGCGTTTTCGTTCGACATAGAACATCGTAAAGGTAGTCTTAATGTTGTCCCCGATGCGTTGTCCCGAGTCTACATGGAAGTCGATAGTATCGACCTAGATAATATTGCTCCGTTGATCGATCTTCAATCTAAAGAATTCAGATCTGAAGAATATTTAAATCTACTGAAAACCATAGAAAAAAATCAAGATCAGTTACCAGATTTAAAAATTGAAGATAACTATTTGTATAAACGATCTTTTCCAATTTATGAAGATTCTACGACCGTTGAACATTCGTGGAGATTATGGGTACCGTCAGGTCTCACTAATGATATTATTGTTCGTGCCCATAATCCTCCTCAAGTTTCCCATGGTGGGGTAGCGAAAACGCTACAACGTGTTCGCGAGTACTTTTACTGGCCAAATATGACGGTGCAAATAAGAAAATACATAGCCAAATGTGATACTTGCACCCAATGCAAACCGACAAATCAAGTCCTGCGTCCTCCCATGTCAAGTGTTTATAGCATTGATCGTCCGTTTCAAAAGTTATATGTTGACTTTTTAGGTCCATATCCGCGTTCTAAGTCTGGTAATAGTTTCGTCTTTGTCGTTCTTGATCATATGTCTAAATTTGTCTTTTTAAAGTCTTTACGTAATGCTAACTCTTCAAATATTATCAAATTTTTGCAAGAAAATGTTTTACATATGTTTGGAGTGCCTCAAATCATACACTCCGACAATGGAAAACAGTTTTTGTCGAAAGACTTTCAAAATTTTTTGCAGTCCTATGGAATCAGACATTTTAAAACAGCAAATTATTCACCTCAATCGAATGCGTCGGAGAGAGTGAATCGCACTCTTCTTGCCGCCATTCGATCATATCTTAAAGATGACCAACGAGATTGGGATCTACATATAAGCGAAATAGCTTGTGCTCTTAGAAGTTCTGTTCACTCTTCAACGGGTGTAACACCATATTTTGCCCTGTTCGGAGTAAACATGATGACTCACGGTAGTTGTTATGAGCTGGCTCAAAAACTGAACTCCGTTGAAGATGGCGAGCTTATGACCCTTCCCCGTCAAAACAGACTACAATGCATGCGCGATAAAATTAAAGCTAGTATAGCAAAAGCGGGAGAGAAAAGTGCTCGAAAGTATAATACCCGTACACGCAATGTACGATTTGTACCTGGCCAAGAGGTTTTCCGAAGGAATTTTGTCCTAAGTGATAGTTCGAGATATCTCAGCGCGAAACTTTGTCCTAAATTTGTTAAGTGTAGAATCGTAAAAGCTGTTGGCAAAAACCTTTATGAACTAGAGAATTTATCCGGTAAAAATATTGGTATATACCATGCTAAAGACATCAAACAATAATATTATCTGTGATTTCTTGTTTTTTTGCTATGGCAACATCTTCTTAAAATATCTTATGTGTAACTATGTATATATCTTTGTGTGTTATTTAACGATATATATTTAATCCAATTTTATGTACCCATTTATATTTAATGTCCTTTACTTGTTATTATATAATTCGTAAATTATTGATATTATAGCTTTTCATATTTATTTCCATATTTATTTTAGTGTTATTTAATAAATTATTGCCATATTAGTTTATATTTTTGTTAATTTATTAATTATTTATTGATACAGTGAAGTCCATAAGACCCTGTGATATTTATGTTAATTTATTATAGGTTAAGTTTGCAATATTAGTTTATTATATATTTATTATAGCCAAATTTATTTATTAACTTATTTAGTTATTATCTTTTCGTATTATTGATTAAATTTTTTTTGTTCCGTTAATTTATTTATTTATTAAATTATTTATTTTTCTGTTAATTTATTTATTTGTTCGTTAAATTATTTATTTTTCTATTCATTTATTCATTTTCTGTTAAATTATTTATTATAAGTTCAGTTTATTTATTTATTCAATTCCTCATTTATATGTAATTTATTAATTTGTTTCATTATTTACCAGGTAATGCGTTATTTATTTTCATTTGCCTTCTTTATGCGTTGAATTATTTATTTATTAATTTATTATCCGTTTATTTATTCATTTTGTTTGAGTTATTTATTTACTTCTTTTTGTCAAGTACTTTATTTATTTATTTAATTGCCTATTTATTTATTTATGTATTTATCTGTTGATGACGTTCATTTATGTTATTTATTTCATAGTTTATTTATTTAAGTACCATTTTTTTTTTTCAAATTATCTGTCGTATTAATTTATTTATTTGCCTAATTTATTTATTTATTCATTTGTTATATACCTTCATTTCAAATAACTTAAGTCGAATGCCTTAAAAAAAAATGTCTTTAACATGATAGATACACTATACAAACCTTTAAACAACATCATAATAATAAACGTAAATGAAAATCGAAATAAACCTAATCGAAGTACCCGATATGCACTTGAACATCCTTTTATATAAAAAAAAAAAAAAAAAAAAAAAAAATAAACCAAATGAATGAATAATAAAATTCATATTGCCCGGCCTTTCGAGGGTTCTTCCCCACGTAGTGATTTGATTTGAAGGTAGTATATCGTACAGCAGAACACCCCTATAAGCAGGGATACCTACAGAATGTAACACGCAAAAAAAAAAAAATTATAACAGTCAGCATTTGATTGTGGGATTCTCTAATTTTCATTTTATTGTTTTTGTCCACTATTTTTGTTTCGATAAATTCGAGAACTTAATACCTACTTAAATATGTCCGGTGTCTTCCTCTCTGTACCTTCTCGTCGACTGGTTCTCCAATAAGTCCAGAGCTTTGTTACGGACACCGTCTATGTGTATTAAAGTATAATACAAAATAATTATATAGTTAGACGATGATGTCTAGATGGACACTCGTACCACTGACTTCTCTTCCTGATCATCGACCAATCCTTAAATAATCGTGTTACTTCCGTTGATGTTATGTTGCGGTGTTTGTCGATGTTATGAAGTACAGAATGGCTGGATCATCTGGATTGTGATAATGTTGTATCTGATATTAAAAAAAAAATTAAAAAGAAAAAGAGAATGAATAAATATACCACAAACTATATCGCTAATAACTCACCACCGTTTCCAAATGCTTTGTTGCGAAAGGGGTGGGTAATTGGTTCTATTTAGTCTAGTGATTGGCGGCGCAGTGGACTTCTGAGGAATATCTAAAAAGATTATATTAATTAAAAATGCCTACGAACAGGAAAGTTTAAATGTTCACATTGCATCGAATAAGTAGGTAGTTTTTATTTTAGAGACGGGTTGGTTGGTGGCTGCTGGCTGATACTGGATGATGGGGGTGGACGAGTTTTTTTTTTTTACTATTGGCAAAATTCCTGAAAAATGATTATTTACACAATGTAATAATTTTTATAAAATAAATTGATTATGATTTTTTGAAAGAGACTACTGTAAAGAAAAATCAACTGGCTTCGTTCAGGCGTTCTGTACAGCGGATATTCTTATGCACGGTTCTACTACTATTGCAGCAAAGTGGCACCGCTGCCCCCAGCTTGTATTTGGTCGAAGTTCGGCGAATTCAATCAACAAATTTGGCCTTCGTTGAGAGAATGCATGATTGAAGTAGCCAAATGAACCGAAACCGCCATACAAAGCTGACATGCATTGTTCTCCGTGCAACAAGTGAAAATTGCCTTATAAAAAGTTAAAATTTTCCGGCAAAATTAAATAAGTTTATCTCGTTTTCTACAATAAAACATAACAAACAAGGAAAGAAAAACCTGAAAGAAAAGGAAAATTAAAGGGAACGAACGTAAGAAAGATTTGAATGAAAATTGAGGGAATTTTTTTTTTTTGAACAGAAATTTTTTTTTGTTACAGTTTCACCGTATGCCAGTAGCGGTATTGATCTATCACATAGCGGCACCGCTTAACGGCACCACTTAACGGCGCCGAGTACGCATAGCATAGCGGCGTGATATTCCAATTCCAAGTTACTTCGTGTGGCAAATAAAACTAAAAATAATATTAATTTATAGGATTAACAAAATTAAAAAGGAAAAAGTGAGTTTAATTTTTTTGTGCTGGGAAAATGAAAAAAAAGAAGAAGGAGGAAGATGAAGATTACAAAAAAAAAAAAATCTACTTATTTACAGAGGGCCTATTCATCGTTGTACCTACCGCGCAGGGTGTTCCTTGAAATTATCAATAAGGCAAAAGGCATATTATATTGCCATTACCTACCTATCTCGTTAATGATATTGAAAGCGATCTTCGGAAACTTAGGAAATCACACTGAGAAAAAAACTTCTCTTTATTTTTTTTGGTGAGTCTTTTTGATTTTATACAAAAATTACTCTTTTATATTCGACATAATTTTTGTGCAGTGTTTAATTAATATCTCTTGTGTGTGTTATCAGGATTTTAGGAAAATCAAGAGTCCGGATCGCCACCACGTTATTGTGTGTGGTACATCGACAATTCAAGACGACAATCAAGTCACATCTCTCAAGCCTTCAATCAAGATCTAATTATCGTGTTTTTTTTCAAAACTTCTGTTTCACCAACATTATTTGTACACTATCTTTAAAAGAAGAAAAAAGCAAATCATTAAAACTAAAAATTTAAAAGTAAATACAAAAAAAAAGAAAAAAGAAAGAAAAAGCAAAAAGCAGATTCAACTATAATTATTCAAGTACCTACAGGGTGCGTTAAAACCTTTTCGCAACGTATCATAATATTGCTTTGGTGCGATAGTTTTTTTTTGTCAATTGAAATATTTTCTTGATTAAATTTATTATTCAGTGTACAAGTGTTCAGGAATTCGACTTTTCAAAAAAAAAAAAGATATATAAATAAAGGTTCTTAAAGATAAAATTTAGTTTCCTATTTTGTTAACACACACGCGTTAGTGTTCTTGAAGCGGAACATCGTCTACGCCTAGGAATTTTTTTGTGTCCTGTTGAGCTCAGTAGGGTGATAAAATTTTTAGTGCTGGTAGATAAAAGTTGTTTTTTTTTTTCGGGCATTACGTATAAAAAGAATACGATTTGAAGTAGGAAGCTGGGTCGATGTCTTTGCTTTATTGGTTAGATAAATCAATCGATTCCTAAATACTCAATATTTATTTTTGTTTGATTCATTTTTTTTTTAATTATTCTCTTAATATTATAGTGTTACCATCCGAAGTTTTTTTGAGATTACGATGGTAAATTATCCTCATAGTTTAATTGAATGTTAAAACTCATTATCCTTTTTTTTTATAATTTAAATGATTCCTTTTTTTTTTAAATAAAATATTTTTGTGAATCGCACCATTATGGTCGAAAACATAAGTTTTTTTTTCAAGCGCCTAGCTTGATGGCTTTTTAGGCTTCCAATTTTTCAGGGGATGCTGAGGGTAACCAACACACCGGAGGTGAAGATGAACTGAGCTGTATAACAAAGGTGAGTTAAGGTCAAGGGGAAACCAAAGATATAGCCGCTGGTTTCCATGGCTGGGGGGGTTTAGAGATAGGCTACCGCTGTTATCATCGCAGCGCTCTCTGGCGGTAAAGTCCGTCCGCTGTCTTCATTTAGTCCAATCTTCTATTGGCTTAAATTAATTTTTTTTTTATGGATTCGGCATGATTTATGTTTTGTAGTAGGCGAGTGTGAGTTGCGTGGACAAGTTCCCACACATTCCGGCGAGCTCAAGCCGAGCGACGACAAGCATGCCAGTCCATTGCGCTCAACGAAAACGATTTTGAATCGTCTCTCTTCTTCACTACAACTAGACAGCAGACGGACGAAAATATATTCCCCTGAAGTAGTGAGGTAGAAAAGGAAGTAGAAAAAAGACGAAAAGACAAAAAGTTGTTCTCCTTACCGATCCCGCGATTTTAGACAGTCTCTATTGACTTAGCTTAAAGACCTGAATCGGCAAGGGACACGAAACACAAAAAATGAGAAAAAATCTCAAAAAAAAAGTAATCACTTGGACGGTGCATCGATGATTGACGACTCGTCAATCATGGTCACTGAGTCCAAATTGAGAGCTAACAACATTTGACAAACTAGGAAAGAAACTGAAAATTTGAAAGAAAAGTAAAAATTGGGACTGGTATTGAGGGTATAACGAGACATAAGAATTATGACTATTGTTGCTGCAAGTTCTCGGAGTTCGTTAGGAAAAATTAAGGAAAATAGGATAGGAAGTTTTTGGGAAGGAAGGGATAGAATGCTAAGTTCCGAGGGACGCGGCCTGCTTGCGATGCGCAACTTGAACTCGTCGGACGGGGGGGGATCTTGCCCCCGGAACATAACCTCACCAACAACAAAAACATAAATCAGGCCGGAGAAAAACCACTGAAATGACCACGGACGAACAATCACTACTTCTAGGGCACTGCAGGTGTTGTCGCAGTGATGCCAACCCACCCAACCATGATATCTGTTGGCTTATTTGGATATCCCCGATATCCACCCGATATCACACCATTTTCACTGAAAGGAATTGGCTACCATCCACACCCCTGAAAAGTTCGTCTTCAAAAATTCATATTTCGCTTAAGACGAAACAAGGAAACATCAAAAATTTCATCCAAAAAGGTGTTTAACGAAGTAAGTTAACATAAATGAAAAACATTAAACAAAAAAAAATATAATTTCTATTGAAAAAAAAAGGTAAATTAAAAATCTTAAAGTTTTTTTTTTTTATCAATTTCTGGAATATCTTTTATAGATATTTATAATTATAAAAAAAAAATTATTAACACTATCTAGAAAAATCAAGAAAAAAAAAGGAACAAATATAAACGTGATTACACGGCGTTTCCCAAGGATAAAACTAACAGTACCCTTTTTGGTACTTAATTGAGGGACTATTTTGAGAGCTGCGATATGCGAAATTCCCTACCTCAAAAGAGCTCTATGGAGGAGGACAACTTATCTAAAAACTTTCGTGGAACGCGATAGAAGAAAAACCAAGGAAACACTGGCTATCACTTACAAAATAGGTAATGAACTGAAAATTAATTATTCAAACAGAAATAAACAAATGCAAAATTTATAAATATCACTATAAACTTCAACGCCACTTAAAATTTTACTTATTAATATAAATAATATACCAAAAAAAAATATAGACACGAAGAAAGGAGGATGATTTAATATCCACCGGAAAGCCTTTTCCGGCAAAAAAAAAAACAATATAAACGTTGCGTGTAGGTATATGGCCACTTTTTATGGTATCAAAATAAATTTGGGTGAAAAACGTCTTCTTTTTGTTTCACTTGTAGGCGTCCTATACTTTATTATATTTTAGTAATCGTACCTGGACTTCCATTTTTTTTATAGGACTCACTGTTGCTACCTTCCGGATTTTGTTGGCGATTTTCAGAGGGTTTTGTTTCGGCCAGCTCCTCGTTTTAGAGTGTCGGTGGATAATAGCAGAGCCCCTGACAACGTACACTATGGACGGTGGTTAGGTAGTAGGGCAGCGAGAAGAACCTGTCCGGCAGGAAATCGAGTCGCAAAGGTAGACTGGACTTCAATCAATAAGTCGGGTCTGATAACCAGAAGCAGGTCCCATACAACCAAACTGGATTCCAACCAAATGGTTGTGTTCCAACGAAGAACGTTAATTCCAACGCCAGAAAAAAAATGTATGTGGCGGCCCAGTCTTTCACTGTCATCTGGAGCCGCCAGAATCCGAATTATAGTTGCTTGACAACCTGGTAAAACGTATATACTTTTAGCACCCTTCAATAAAACGTTATAATTTTTCAAACTCACCCTGGGTTTTTTTTTTTATTCTTAAAAACTATGGTTTTTAATTAGTATATACATACTTAGGTATATGTAAAAGGAAATCCTAACGATCACTCGAACACGTAAGTAAAAACTTTAATTCTAATTTAAAACAATGGAAAGCAAATAAACGTTAAATAATTGTGTCATGGTAAATCTTTAATATCCACAAAAATCACCACGTACCTAATGCACAGCAATAGTTAGGTTTCTCTTTTTTTGTTTAAATAAAGGTTTGTATAAGAACTTTGAAAATTTTCAGAGCTTATGGACGTTCAGCTCTTGCTCGATAGTTAGCGTATCAGTATGACCTTTGGTCATAAGAACAATTTGCCAACGGAGAATCATCCCACTTTGGGAACAGCTATTCCTCCTCCCACATTATTCGTGTCACCCGATCCAACCCATCCGCTAGTTATTATTTTTTTTTTTCTCAAAACGTTAATGTAGTGGTTCAAAAAAATTTCTCCTCCATACCTCATTTGACATTTCGGAAGTACTCTTCTGTCTTTTCCATTAATACTTCTCACTTTTTACTAAAGGTGGCGCTAGAAACTCAAAGAGAACTTAAGGCTCGGTTCTCACTTTGGGCGTCCATAACACCGTATTGCCGGTCATTAAGAAGCTTTCGATCTTCGAGATATTTCTTGATCTGATAATTTATCAGCGTTTCCATGACCTTGGAAAGAAGGGACGTAAGTGCAATTGGTCGGTAATTGGAGGGTGAAGAAGATTCGCCTTTTTTGGGATAGGCTGGACAAATGCTGTTTTCCAACTGCTCGGAACAAGCCCAGAAGAATAGGATAGATGGAAAAGCTTACGTAGGGGTTTTGCCAGCGTGGAAGAACACCTCTTCAGAACAATGCCGGGGATACCATCCGGATCAGCGGATTTATGTGTGTTAAGATCTTTTAGGACTCTCGCTACAGCTCGAGTACGAATGAAGATTTGTCCCATAGAATCATTTACGAGCTCAAGAACTGGGGGAGTCATGACACTATCAGACAGCGTAGAGTTGGCGGCGAACTGCCTAACAAATTAGTTAGCTTTCTCAAGAGAGCTAACGAAGGGAGTGTCATGGACAACGAGTGTTGGGACCGAGGAAGATGTTTTATTCTTTATATTTTTTACGAATGACCAAAAATTTTTACTACCTGTGGGACATTGTAGTATTTTTTGCCTTAATTTTTGGTCATGCAAAAATTTGGTCCTTCGAATATGGGCGTTGCAGGCCTTCCTGGCTTGTTTGAATTTTTTCCGGTTTTCCTCAGTTGGGTTGGCTCTAAAACAACGGAAGCTAACATCTTTAACCCTAATAACCTCTTTACAGCTTCCATCAAACCATGATTTCTCTTTGGGTCTGATGCTTTTAGCGCTATTCGGGATAAAAGTTCTCATTCCCAAAAGAATCATATTAGTAATCATATCCGCGCTGGAGTCTACGTCATTACCGAGGAAGCATAGTGACCAGTTAAAGATCCTGAAAAAATTATTGAGGCCGTCCCAGTTGGCTTTTACGTATTGCCAAACGGTTCTCGAAGGAGCTCTTTCTTTAACTAGGTTTGTTTGGCACGAAAAATTTGCGGAAATGATACTTTGGTCAGATGTGCCTAGAGGCGTTAATACACTGATTGGTATTTATCAGGGTCAGAGGTTAGAAACAAGTCAAGAGTATTTTCGGCTCGGCCATTAACGTCCGATATTCTGGTGGGCTCGTTGACATGCTGAGTAAGGTGGTTTAACTCAGCGAAGATCTCAGCACACATACCTTCGGGTGTTGTCTGGCACGAATGTTGAAGCTAAGAAGAATTGTGTACATTGAAATCGCCCGTAATAACGATTTCAGTGTGAGGATGCAAGGAAACAATTTTTTGGATGGAGTTAGACAGAGCATCAAATTCGCGAGAAGTTGAAACTCTGTCCAAATTGAGGCTTCGATAAAGAAAACAATAATGTATGATGTGCCTGTTTACCGAAAAACTTGAACCATAAGAAGTTAAACAAGGACCGTATTGTGGTTGAAATTGGTAAGTACATTTAACTAGTAGTGACATCATTAACATATTAGCACACAAATCTTAATTCGCCCTAGGAACGCACTCATTATTTTATATCAGTTCCTTCTACTTTTGGAGTTTGGAGAACTGTCAGCCACAGACGTAACAACATCATTTAAGGCAAAACATGACGGCGCAACTGGTAGGTATGTATTTATCTTGTGTTATTCTTATTTTATTTGTTTTTATTTCTTTCAGAATCTAAGATTAAGGAACATGGACTAGGGATTTCCAGACGTCCGCAACAAATTTTGCTGTTTATTGGGATACATTCCCAATAGGCAGCAAAAACGAAAACTACGGCCGCCGCAGGAAAGTGTATCTAGAAAAGCACACGGACGATGGAAGGACGCTGAACTGAAACCAGAGTATGAAATAAGAAGTTGTTTAATTAATTAATTAATGCTCTAATAATACTTTTTTTTCTCTTCAGATATCTAACATTGCCGATGACCGCTGTGGAAAAACCCCACGTTAAGCTGGGCAAAAGAAAGTTGCAGAAAGATAAATATTATTCCCAAAACCACCGACGCGACGCCAACTCCTAACAGCACAGGTAAGTACCGTACATATTTATACTACGCTCATATTCATATTTTTTTTTTTGAAATTTTAGAATGCCTTACCTCGACCGAGGTCAACGACCCTGTAGAGCATACAAGCCAACGAGCCTACAAGCTACAGCTGATAATAATTTGGAGTTTGGAATGTTCCCTAACCTACCTCAGTATCAATTCATTTTGGATAAATTGTTTTCTATTTTATTTCTGGTGAGTGATTTTATTATCATTATAAGTATATACATTATATTGGTTAGTGATAAGTGATATTGTCTATGCACATTAAACATTAAAATAAAAAGAAACAATAAATAAATAAATAAATAATATAATAAATAAATGAAAGTGGTTAAAATAAATCGTTATTACTAGTATCACTGTCAACTTAAAATTAATATCACCGATTTTGGAAAGTAGTTAATAAACCTAAATTGCAAATAAAAAAAAAAAAAAAATGTAAATATCACAGTAGTTTTAAATCATCACGGATTATTATTTATCACAGTTACGTTAATTTAAAAAATAAAAATAAAGAAAATATCACAGGTTGTTGAAAATTAGTACCTAAGGTAATCAGTCTCATAAAAAAATTAAAATTAATAAAATATCACAGAGGTTTAATATTGTTAGCAAATTATCAGTCTTTATAATAAAAATATATCACAGAAAGCAAAGTGGTTAGTAAATAAAAACTAGAAGTCACAGATTCTTGTTTATCACAGTTATTAAAACATAGTATTATTAAATAAATAAGTAAAGTCAAGTAAAAAAAAATTACATTTAGTAACATATAGCTTTGTATATGAAAACTATAGTACTATCATGGTGGAAGTCGAATGGGGCGACATCTAATTTACCTATGCAACCCTTACTCTTTTTTTTGTTGCGGAGAGCTTATGGAGGTTTTAAATGATATTTATTGATATTTTTTGGATGCAATAATCCAAAAAATAGTCTACTCTTGCCTCTACCACCAATTTTCGACGCTTAAAGACTCCCCAAATCGAATTTTACACCTCACATTTTGCAGCGCCACCACCAGGACCTCTGCAACCCTAAAAAAAACTCGCCATGATAGTACTATAGTTTTCATATACAAAGCATATAGTACAAAAAGCATACAACTAATAAATAAAATATTTTAAAACCAAATACTCTGTTTTAATCGAAAATTTTTCAGTACTTCGTGAACTTAATAGGGTATTTCGAATTTTATTCATTTTTATTCACATTTTTGAAATGTTTTTCACAATAAGTGAATATTTTTGCGTTTAAAAAAACGGTCACGTACTTCGTGAAAATAAATTAACAAATAAAAGGTGACAAAAGTAACCAAATAACAGAAAACAAATAACAAATTAACCATGATTAAGAACAGCAATACGAAATTTAAGGGAATAGTGTTTTAAAACATAAGTTCAGTAAATAAATTAAAGTTTTTTGTCAGTTTACTCATTGTTTTATATCTTTTGTGTGAAAAATTCCTATTCGCTTTCCATTAAGATTTTCAATTTCATTCATTTGATTGCCGACTTTTTTGAATATTCGGCACTTAAGGTATTTCGGTGAAAGTTTGGCTGATATTTTTTTCGAGTAATCACTCAAAATGAAATTCTTCCGATACACTTCTTGTCCGGGTAAATATTGGAGTTTCTTAGTGCGAACATTATATATCCGTGCAGATTTTTCGTTCGCTTTCAAAATGTGTTCGCGAATTTGGTTGCGAATTAATTGCAATCGACTTTGTCAGGGTAGATATCGTTCTTGTATGAGCACTAGTATTTTCAACACTTGGTGCAGGAATGCCTGAACTTTCTACTTGCAGAGATGTGGATCGAACACGTCTATCCGTAATGAGAGGTGAGTGTAAAACTCGGTGTCTAGCACCTGTATCTAAATTTTGTGTAGTTGACCTAGTAACCCTTGCCTCTTCCATTTCAGCCTCCCGGATCATTTGGCTGATGCTATCCTGTTCATCTTTTTCACAGTGGGCCATTTTCAACTTTAATTTAATCAAATTCGATCAAAAAAAAAGAATTCAACGACCATCAAAAATGGTGAGTCTTCGAATAAATGTGATTTTCCTTTCTGATTAAAAACTTATTTTTCAGGATTCTTATATTTAGAAAACTAAGAAAGAAATATATGTAAATTTTTCAAAAACTCAATTTGCAACAAAAAAAAATAAATTAAATAAATAACAAAAAAATGTACTGAAACACGATTAAAAATCAATATGAAACGAAAGAAAAATATGTAAACTTAACGAAATTTGAAAAAACAACAAAAAAAATAATAAATTAATCAACAAAACTTGTGAAACTTGAACCAAAAAATGTTACTAAAAAAATAAATTAATAACAAAAAAAATTAAAAATTGAATAAATAAGTAACGAAAAAATAAAAAACTTGAACAAAAAAATGAAAAATTAACAAAAAAAGAATAAATAAATAACGAAAATGTTTATGTCACAAAAAAATTTACAAAAACCGTAATAAATAACAAAAAGAATTGTAAATAATTCTATTTGAAAAGTTTTCACGAAAAACTCGAAAGTAATTAAGGTTGAAAACGCAAAAATATATTTCAAAAAGTAATTGAGTTCAAACGAAAACGAAATTAAAAATCATAAATTAATAATGTAAAGTTTAAATATTTTCAAAAAAAAATAATCGAACTTGAAAAACAAAAAAATCTATCCAAAAAAGCAACTAATGAAAAAAAAACTGGTAGTTTTCGAAAAATTTAAAGAATTCTTTCTTTATAAAAAGAACCTAAAAAAAACTAATTAGAACTTATTTGAATTTAAAATCTTCAATTTCAGTAATTTATTTAAAAAAACAACTGAATTGAAGATCAACGAAAAGAATAAAAAAAAAAATAAATAAATAGTTAACTCAAAAACAAAATAAACACCTTACAAAAATTAAAGCTTGAAAATAAAGCTTCTCACGAAGTTAAATATAAAAAAAAAAACAAGTGATCAAAAATAATTTTTTAATCCTGAAAGGAAATAATGTATGCATGTTTGTAATAAGTTTTAGTTTTATATTTTTTTTTCATGAGTATTGGGAGTGCTTCAGGTATCTTATATTTGGTGGTTTCTTAGCGACATGGTATGATCCTACTTACGACATCACTAAGAACAGACATCAGACGGACGAACAAGACTCCCCTGATGTGACAATAATAGAAAAGGAAAACTACTAGAAACACTAACAATTTAAATTACAAAGTTTTTCCTTATCGTTCCCGCAATCCTAGACTGTCTCAAGGACCTTGCTAGAAGACATGAAACGGTAAGGTAAAACTTTCAAAAAATTTGGAACGATGATGTTGGACTAAACATCACGCACAATCAATCGTCCAAGCAAATGACAAGACTAGGAATTGAAAATTGAAAATTTTGAAAGAAAGAAAAGTAAAAAAAATTAGGATGGGAATAGGTAGGTTAGGGTTAGGTTACAGTGGCGGTCAGCAGGACTGACCCACTTAGACCAGTAAGAATGGTCCATTGTGATACCACAAGGATCAGTAAGATATCCTCCTTTACTCGTTAAACCATTTTGAGCTTTTTACGAAGCGTGCGATGCTACTAATTTTAGTATTTGCTAGATCACTGGGATCGTTATAAAAGAATTCTCCTAATTGGAGTCTGCGTCTATGGGACAGAGCTGGGCATGTACAGAGAAGGTGTGGAATTGTTTCCTCCTCCTCCTCATCCATGCAACTTCTGCAGAAGTCATTAGCATGCACGCCAAGACGCGTTGCATGTCTACCTATAAGACAGTGTCCAGTAATGACACCTACAATGGAGCTAATATGCAGTCTGTTCAAGGATATTAAACCTCTGGTTTTCTTCTTATCTAATTTTGGCCACATTAATTTTGTAGCCACACAGGTAGTGATGTCATTCCACCTAAGGTTTGTACTCTCTTTAACATATTGCGTTAGCATGAGTTTGCATGTAGCGATGGGTATTCCTATGTCAGCTCTGTGTGCTGAGAGAGGTATTTTAGTTCCACTCTTGGCGAGTTCATCAGCTTTACAGTTGCCTGGTATGTTCCTGTGTCCCGGCACCCAATAAAGGTGAATATTGAATTGCTGCGCCATCTCCATGAGAGATGAACGGCAATTTAGGACTGTTTTAGAGTTCGAGGAGACAGATTCCAAGGATTTGATAGCAGCTTGGCTATCCGAAAAGATGCGGATATCTTTTATTGATATCACGTTTTCCTTCAGCCAAGATAAAGCTTCTTTAATTGCCATGAGTTCCGCCTGGAATACGCTACAATGATCAGGAAGGCGAAAAGATAGACTTAAGTTAAGTCTGTCAGAGTACACGCCCCCACCGACCCCGTCATCAGTTTTTGAACCATCGGTGTAAAAATGAATCGATTCATTGTCCAAGAGTGTACCGTTTTCCCACTCGGATCTCGAAGGGATAGTCACTTTGAAATTTTTATTAAACTGTAAACGGGAGACGGTATGGTCGATATTACTTGGGAAGGATCCGAACAAATTCAGAATAGCAGTGTGGCCAATATTATTGTTGATCCACTGAGAAGAGGCCTTAAGACGGAGTGCAGTGCTCGCGGCCGTTTGTTTGCTGAATAGGTCTAGGGGTATCAGATATAACAGGATGTCCAGTGCAGCAGAGGGGGTCGATCGTAGTGCACCGCTAGTGCAAATACAAGCCGATCTTTGTACTTTTGCAAGCTTGTCCCGATTTGTAGCTGTGTCTAGAGCAGTCCACCATACAGATACTCCATAAGTTAGGATCGGTCTGATTACCGAAGTGTATAGCCAGTGAGCAATACGGGGTTGTAACCCCCATTTATTACCTATAGCTTTTTTACAAGAGAAAAGAGCTACTGTAGATTTCTTCACTCTTTCCTGTATATTAGGTTTCCAACTTAATTTCTTATCTAGAATAAGACCCAAATATTTTGCTTGATCTGAAAATTTAAGTTGTACGCCATTTATAGAAGGGGGGTCTATATGTGGGATTTTATATTTCCTAGTGAAGAGGACAAGATCTGTTTTGTGTGGGTTGACTCCCATTCCACACCGATCTGCCCATCGAGTTAGCTTATTGAGGGCGTTTTGTAGAAGTTCCTTTAGGGTATTAGGATGCTTTCCTGAGACTGCAATAGCAACATCGTCCGCATAGGCAATCACTCTGTAACTCTCCTTTTCTAGAAGCAATAGGAGCTCGTTCACTACTAGGTTCCATAGGAGGGGGGATAGCACACCGCCTTGCGGAGTGCCCCTACTGACAGATCTTCTTGCCGAGAACCCGCCCAGGTCAGAATTGATAATCCTGCTAGTTATCATTTGATTGATCAATTCCCCAAGCGGATGTGTCAACATTGTTGAAAGCACCTTCTATGTCAAGAAAAGCAACCATTGTGTATTCCTTCTGGTGGAGGGAGTATTCGATAGTACGAACCAGTGTGTGTAGAGCTGTTTCTACAGACTTCCCTTTATTGTAAGCATGTTGTGCATTTGATGTTAATTTTGGGTCGATATTGGATCGAATGTGTAAATCAATCAGACGTTCAAGTGTTTTGAGTAGGAATGATGATAGGCTTATAGGTCTTAGATCTTTAGGATTTACATGGGTGCACTTGCCAGCTTTAGGTATGAACACAACTTTCACTTCTCTCCATAATTTAGGTATATGGGATAACTTAATACAACCCACGAAGATAGCTTCTAAAATAGGCAGAAGTGTATTAGAGTTCAGTTGAAGTTCGGCTGGAATGATACCGTCTGGCCCGGCAGACTTATAAAGTTTGAAGCTATTGAGTGCCCATTGCAGTTTTTCCCTAGTGATCAGATCATGTGGGTAAGTTGAGTAGCTGTTTGTATTGGTATTACCTATGCTACTAACAGTTTGGGAGCTACCTGGGAAGTGTGTGTCTAGTAGCAGGTTAAGCGATTCCTCGCATGAGTTTGTCCAAGAACCATCTGCGTTTTTCAGACAGCTTGGCATGATTGGATTTGTTGAGAGGATTTTTCTTAGTCTCGATGCTTCAGAAGTCTCCTCTATGTTTCCACAGAAGGCGCTCCATGAAGATCGTTTGGATTTCCTCAATTCTTTCTTGTAAATCTTCAGAGAAGTCTTATAATGATCCCAGTCAGATTCTTCTCTTGTTGTTTTAGCTCTATTGAATAGTTTCCTACACTCTTTCCTTAGAGGATTTAGCCTAGAGGACCACCAATGTGGTTTCCTTTTTCCTCTTATCTGAATTAGGGGACAGGCACTATCTAGGGATTTATTGAGAGCAGTAGTGAGATCTTTAACATTTGTGTCTAGATCGATGATGTTGAGTGGGACAATCGATAGTTCTGGTTTTATTAAACTTATAAGAGTGTCACTATATTTGGACCAATTAGTTTTCTTCTTATTTCGAAAAACTAATTTAGCGGGAGGATCATCATTTATCTTGAACTGAATGTATCTGTGATCTGAAAAAGAGTGATCTTTAGATACTTTCCAGTTCATGATCTTATGATGAATGGTATCAGAGACAAGTGTTATGTCTAGAACTTCTTGTCTATTTCTAGTAACAAATGTGGGTTCGTTACCAATGTTACTTACTATAAGGTTAGTACTCAATATATAATCAAAAAGAGACTCACCTCTATCGTTAATGTCGGTACTCCCCAATACTGTATGATGAGCGTTAGCATCGCTCCCAATTATGAGGCTTATCTTCCGCTTTTCTGCATCAGCGACTAGTCTCGTCAGGGTTTCGCCTGGGAGTGGGCCAAGATGGTCGTGGCTGAGATATGCCGACGCCAGCCAAAGTGTACCTTCAGCTGTTTCCAGTCTTGCGGCGGTAATATCTCGATCGCTGAAATTAGGGAGTAAATATACGTTAATGGTACTTTTTACTAGTATGCAAGATCTAGGGTTACCTTTATCTGATGCATACAGTAAGTAGTATCCAGGAGTCCTGAGTCCCCGAACAATGGAATTCACAATCCAAGGTTCTTGGATCAGGACGATATCTTCTCCGTTACTGGATAGTCGAAGAAGAAGGGAGGCCGAAGCCTTTATTGAGTGTTGGAGGTTAATCTGTACTACCTGCAGCATTTTTGCTACAACTAGTCAGATCAGCCTCCACCACTGTAGTATTGGAATCTTCCAAGTCAGAGGACGAGTTTAAAAGCGCGTCCTCACTCAAAGGATCTCCAAATGGGTAGTCTTCGGTTTCCATATTGGATAAGCCGTCGACATTAGGAGAGGTCTCAGCCGCAGTAGATGATGCACCTGAAGCAATATCTTCCATGGAAGGAAACTTAACATTTGCTCCAGGGTCATCACCCACTGCGGTTTCGTCCTCATTAGGGTGTGGAGGGGCACTTGCGGCGTCCACCTCATCTTTTTTATAAATTTTGAGCGTGATGGTCTCAAACCCGTACCTAATCACGCCTTTGGTCTGCGCCAAAAGAGAAATGGAATCCTTATTGATCACAATAATTGCTCCTCTATAAAGATTCCTTTTCTCCTCCAGTTTCGCGACCTTCCAGTCATGAGTAGGTAGGGATGGATTCGACAGCTGGATGATTTCGAGGATCTCTTCCTCACGGGCCGGGTTAGTCGGGATCCATGTGCGTGCCCTAGGTCTGCATGGGATATCTTCCTTTGCAACAACCTCGAGCCTCGCACCTGGCCAGACTTCCCCTACCTTACTCACAGCTAGCTTATACAGATCGCACGATCTCTGATCATCACAAACGATGAGTTTAATATGGCCTTGATGCCAACCTCCATCGCTTGTGAACGGCGGTGGTCCTGGGTTTTCCTTCATAATACTCAAGAAGCTGCCCGAGAGCTTCGATTTCACCAACCGCCATTGATCAGGAGTGATCGTACCATCTGTATCGCTCCTGTTAATCACCGCAACTACGATTTTGTCTTTCAGAATATCACTGAAAGACAAACCTCCGCTGATGGGAATGCAAGGAGTGCTGATATTATGCACCTTATGTTTCTTGCATTCTGAGGGAGTTTCCTCCACAGACCTTTGTCGCTTCGACGTTAAGTCTCCGCTGGCCTGGTTATGTTTGGCTAAGAAGCTCTTAGCCCACATTATTTTGGAGTTATGCTTTGAGGTTCCTCCGGCATTCAGCTTCTCGCCAAATACCTTAAGAATTCTCTTGGCATTCCTCATCTCCTTATAGAGGGTACCCGAGGGTGCAGGCTTCCGTCTACGCCCACGGGGACCAACTGAAAGGGGAGCACTCCCTTCACCGGCAGAGGGGGCGTGGTCCACGACCTTCCTGCCACTGAAGTGAGGCTTGATAAGAGCATTGCTCTTTTTATAGGCGTCATTGACACCTGAAGAAGGTATTGCTACCGTACTCTCACTACCTTTGTGTTCGGCTACTTTACCATGACAAGTCATGGTCCCGCTACCGTCACACAAAGAAGGAGGATCAGCAGACGACTTACCAGCTGCACTACTGGCCGATCTTCGAGAAGAATCGGGCTTACCACCAACATCCTTTGTTTTTTTAGAGTTCATTTAAAATCCCACGAGTATCGGAGAAAGGGTGGTCCATCTGCACAGAGATCCGTATATGCAGATAAGGCTAGTTAATCCGGAGGTCGCCAGGTATCCGGATACTCCGTTAGCGACTGAGCTAGTTTTGAATTGGGCCCTCAGCCAGGCTGATCATCGGCACGGGTCGTATAACACCTTGATCCAGCCCAATATTAGGAAGGGGAGGGGATTAAGGATGGATGAAATGGGGGTGGGAGCGCGGAACAGCATCACGCCATAACGCTTGAGGAAAGGAAAGGAAAGGAAACAGTTAACAGCATCACGCAGTATACTGTGGGAGTAGTAGTATAGCATCACGCCGTACTACTATGAAGGTAGGAAGAAAGGGGTAGGGTGTGGGGAAGCGCCCTTTGGTTTCAGGACTCATCTGGAGAATGATCTCGAGAATCTTTGACCTTACTCAGCTTCTACAACTCGACAAGTTCGACGCTTAGGTAGAAGATGGGAATAGGTAAAGACTATACAAAAATACGCTATCTGATACCACTCAAGCTTTTGCAAAGGAACGTCGCGATACGCCTAGGTTCGTCTGTAACCTTCCTGACGCAGACATACGCCCCTCGCAAAAACTCCAGTAATAACAGATAAACGCTTAACATTTACTAACCGCAGTCACTGTGAATTTTCAAACACTCGTCGCGATTTAACTAGGTACGTCTGAGACCTTCCTCATAAAGACTTACGAGGTTTAAAAATTCACAAACGAACTGAAACTAAGACAACATAAACAAAATCATCAAGAAAAAATGTTCCAACTTGGTTGGAACACCCTTTAATGACGTTGGGTGCCATTTTGTTGCGAGCAAGTGTATTGGGAGGAGTAGGTAAAAGAGCAGGGTAGGATAAAGGAAGGGTTAAGAAAATAGGATAGGAAGTTTTTGGAAGGGAAGGGATAGAATGCTAAGTTCCGAGGGACGCGGCCTGCTTGCGATGCGCAGCTTGAACTCGTCGGACGGGGGGGGGGATCTTGCCCCCGAAACTTAACCTCACCAACAACAAAAACATAAATCAGGCCAAGAGAACTCACTAGAAAATAGTAACGGACTAGCTTCAATGATAGCGGACGGACTATAATCACATCAAGGGCATTGCGGATATTGCTGCAGTGTGGCCTTAACCCACCCAACCATGGCAATCTGCGGCCATGTTTAGATTTCCCCAAGATGGAGGATGATCGGTTTCAGATCATACAATCTTCACCGAAACTCAGCTACCCTTGACATCCCTGAAATTTGGTCTTCAACAGATCATGGTTCCACTTATGTATGTGAAACACGAAAACACCTTTTTATTTTTTTTTGACCATGGGCGTTCAACGAAGTTTTTATTCCTTGAAACATTAAAACAAAAAGATATATCTATTAACAAAATGAAACAAAATTGATCCAAAAAAAAAGACAACTAAAAATCGTTGCTGGCCGTGCCGGTATATACAAAAAAAACTCAAATATCCTTTGTGGTATTTTACTGTTTCCTACCCCTAGAGAGCTCTTTGGAGGTATCTGAAAATTCAGGACAAAACAAAAAAAAAAAAACACGACACTTTCGAAACTGATTTTTAGGTTCCTTGCACAAAAATCATAAATTATGAATTTAAAAAGATTAATAAATAAGGTCTGATAACTTCAACGCCGTTAAAGTATAACTCAAATGTATAATAAATAAAAGACAGTCACAAACACAAATTTATATATGTATATATAAATATATAGTAATTTTTCGTTTTAAATTATTAATTAATTATTTTCCCTTTTTTTTACTTCCTTTCAGGTATCTTGGTAACTTTCTTTTTTATTTGGTTGGACTGACTCAGACCGACTTTATTTTTGATTGGCTCACGGCAACTCAATCAAGTTGGGCAGCGGAGCACCTCGGCCACTGGACTGAACTGGTTCTAGTGTCCTCCGGATGTTTTAACGAAGGCTCCCTCGGGAAACCACTCCGTACGTGGGAACAGCCAGTGGACCCGAAGACGGGAGTGCTTCAATGGAAGCAGGAGCAATTTGAGTCAGCACACTGCGGGCTGATTTGCAAGGAAGTCTTCTCCCAAAATTCCTCAGCAAAAGTAAGGGAATTGACCGGTAAACGGAATATTGTATAAAAACGAACCAGCGGCGGCCTTTTACAGGGAAGATTCTTAGGGCCACCGAGTAATTACCTAGGATTTTGTTTTCACTTCATTATCTATTATTAAAACCCATTTAAAAAAATAACTCACCACTTCGACTGTTTAATTTAAATAAAAAAAAGACACTATATGAAATGGATTGCAACAGTACTGCTTTTAAGAAAATTCTAAAAGAAATATTTATAAATATTCAAAACTTCACTTTTAAACAGTAAACAAACATCAACACACCGAATAAAGTTTATTAAATAAGTTTATGTAGTTTTGATTTTTTAGTTTTAAATATTTCACTTTTGCTCTTTATTTAATTTTTAAAAATTTTTTTCTTTTGAATTCACGAGCAGCCGTTTTGGGTAGTGTTTCTTTTTTTCGTAATCCCTTTAAAACGCGGCTACTGTATCATGACTAGTTGAAGTTATTTTTGTTTTTGTTTTTCTCTTGGTATTGGTCATAGAGAAAAGACTTACCTAGAGAACCGACTCGAGGGGTTCGTTCGCTATCGCCCTACAAGCTGATTAAGGCAACAGATACCACGTTTACAAGCAGAATTGAGAGCTCGAGTTGGATTAAGGTCGAATTTTCCACCCAGGTTTTTCGTCATTTTAGTTGAGTACTCCAGTTATGCCGGATTTACACGAATGGCAAAGATGCCAATATTTCTGCCAAAAAAATGGCAAAATAATGGAAGCAATATTTTATTTATGACATGCATTTACACGATTTCAATAAATGGCAGATTTTAATGTTTGCATTATTTTGGCAACATTTGATGGCAAAGAGAGAAAATTTATGTTTACATGTCTGCCATAAACGATCCATTATAACCGATTTTTTTTTTTAATTACCAAGAAAAAAAAAATAGTATTATAGAAACTCAAAACAAGAAAAAAATGGAATCAAGGACGAAAACTCTTTTGGGATCTAGTATATCTATATATTAAAGTTAGGTACAAAAAAGTAAATAAATAAATTAAATTCAATTCAATTTTTAATTGAGTTAGGAACACATTATAAGTATCTTGGGTCAAATTTGAGAAGAGTCCTTAAGTGCGATTCATATGAGCTGCGAACTGGGTTTGCGAATAAATCTTTTTAAGCTATTTCTGAAGCAAATATCAACTTATTATTATTTTAATTGTTTAATAAGATGAATAGATGATCATATCTTCAAATTTAAATAGAAAATGTTGCGTTAAATATGTTAAAATTACAAAAAAAAACACATTTTAATATTTTTTATGCGGCCAAAATTTGCTACTTTTGAAAATATTAAAATGTGTTTTTCTTGTAATTTTACCCTATTTGACGCAATATTTTCTATTTACTTTTGTAGATACCATGATTTATTTACTTTATTAAACTATTAAAATAAGAATAAGTTGATATTTTTCCATAACTTTCCTCTTTTTTAAAAATGACGTTTGGCTTGACATTTAAAATGGCAACTTGCCAAAAAAGAATGAGCATGTTCATTTTTTTTCTAGAATGGCAAAATTTGGAAAATGGCGTCAGCACAGAGTTTACACATAGCCATATTAATGGCAATATTTTCTGCCAATTTTTCTCTGCCATTTTTTTATGGCAAAAATATTGCCAGTATTTAGAGCGTTTACACGATTTAAAGAAAAATGGCTAGAATTTGACAGAAATAATGGCATTTTGCCATTCGTGTAAATCCGGCATTAGAGTTTAGTAGAAAATATGTAGAGATGACAGCTGCTGGTGTCTCACTCACACAAACGTCAGACATTTTGCCAATGCCGTACCAACTCCTCAACTCAGGTTTTTTAGCACAAATTACGACTCGACTCCGCTTCTGAAGCGGAGTCGAGTCGGTTGAAGCTCATTTCAACTCAACACAGGTATACAAAGGGGCGAAGCGAGCTTGAAGCTCGCTTCAATACCTCTTGTAAACATGGTAAGAGGTGTGAATGCGTTGTTATCCAATGCATTTCTTATGGGATCGAGCATCTGTGGATGTATTAGTTGTTGCTTTAGCTCAAATGGACCAAATTGCTCTGTCCCCTTTAAAAGAAAAATCCGTTGAATTCAAAAATTGAAAACAATTATAGTTTTTTTGTTTTAAAAATGCATGTTTCGACTCACTTTCAGTGTATATTGGTCTAAATATAACTTTTTGTGGCTTTTGGCATTTAAATTCTATAGTTTTATAATTGTTTTCGCTGAAAAAGAAGTAAATTCAACTAAAAAGCATAAGCGAGTCCTAAATGTAGACAGTGCGTACGCGCCGAACTTCTTTTGAGTTGGTTCCCAGTTTTGAAGTTTTGGTGACAGATCAAAAAAGTAAAAAAAAAATTTGACAATTATTATTATTGTATACATCAGTTTACAATAAGAATCAATTATTCAAGTTTTTAGTTTTTATAAATTATATAGTGAATAATTTGTTATTGAATAAAAAAAATTATATTGATTACAATCAAGTGAAAAAAAAACATTCCATAAAAAATGTATTCATGTGGCCGAGAAGATCATCTACAACCATAAAAACTAACTCTGGCCGAAAAACGAAATTACATAGAAGTTTGCGGTGAATCTGGAAAATACGGAAAGATTGCCGAAATTGGCCAAGGAATATTTGGGTAAGTGCTTCAATATCCTACAATTAAAATCAGAATATATTGCTGTAACTTATATTCCTAGTGAAGTGTTAAAGCTCGGGAAAAGAAGAGCAACAAGTAATTTTTGGCCATGAAGAAAGTCCTCATGGACAATGAAAAAGATGATGTAAGTAAAGTGTATTGTAAAAATAACTCATGATGGTGTTCCTATTAATATTATATCTGTTTTCTAGTTTTTGCAACTCCTAAAACACGAGAATGTCATCATTCTTATAGAAATCTGCAGAACACAGGCGACTCATCATAACCAAATATAGGTCCACATTCTATTCAGTCTGTGAGAGATCAAGAAAGTCAGGCAACAGCTTTTGAATGGATTGCATAAAAAGGTAAGTTCTGACAATGAGACTGCATAGTAAAAATGTTAAAATTTGTTTCAATAATTTCAGATATTACATTGCGATATGAAAGCTGCAATGTATTCATAACAAAGAACTCGCTGATGAGGTGTGGCATGTGGATTTAGCATTTCAAAGAACGAACACAAACCCATTGTTGGGCGATCGAAATGGAAATGCGTCCATATGTAAAGGATTCACATGGATGAGATTGGATAGATAAGCTTTTATCCGATCCTATGCGAAGTGATTTAAGTTAAATGTTATCACAACATTTACAAAGTATGTTTGAATATCCGGCTACGCTAGACAACCAGGGCAAGCACGACAATACCAACATGCCAAAGCCTCAAGACAACGGTTTGATCGATTGTGTTTTTTTTTAGATATTTTGTGCGGTTATTTTGCGATTCCAGCCAAGCACTTTTTTTAAATTTCTTTGTTTGTAAGTTGAATAGGCTATTTTTGTTTAGTTAAAATGACGAGAAATAAAACTAATTTAAATGAAATTTTGTTTAAAGACTGATGCATTTTACCATAAATCTGGTGAATTTAAAATGTATGGGATATGGTTTAAGGGTTCTTTTCCACACTGAAGCTTTTGAGTAAAAGATTTAAATGATTCCTAAAAGGTATCATTCATGTCTGTACAATTTACGGTTGGCCAGCTACCCTGCAAAATGTTTTTGATTTTTCTTCATGATGGCAAAAAGTGAGAAAGTTGGAAAACGTTTTGCAGTGTATCTGACCAACGGTAAATCGTACAGATATGAATGATACTTTTTTGGAATCAGCACTTAATGCTGTTACAAGTAGCATTTAAATCTTTTACTCAAAAGTTTTAATTTGGAAAAGCACTCCTAAACTACGCTTACCAGGTTGCAATTTGTTGTCTTTTTTATTTGCTTCTCATTTAAATTCAGATGTATGCAGTAAGATGGAATTCTAGCACATACACTAGGGTGTTTACAAAAAATATTTTTAAATTTACCGCCAACACTAACTTGATCTCAATTCGAATAAAGATTCTGACAATATGGACAGACATTGTTCACTCGTTTCTGAGACTTTTTTTTATTCAAAAATATGACCAGATCTACCAATCGTCAGTGCTAAGCATTACCATTATAGCATAACCTATTTATCAATGATGAAATTCATAAATATGTCATGTTTCTTTTATTTGCAAATTGGAATATACTTTACAAAAAAAGCCTCGTTTTTCTTACATCTTTACTTATGTACAATGTATGAATAACAATAAACGTGTTACATTATTTGTCTAAAAAATTAAGTGCTGAATCAATTCATTTGATGTTGGCAGGATACTGGGGCATACAGAGCAGTAATATGTCTACCTTTTGAAATCCAGTCCAGAATGATGGGAGCGTATGTGTTCCCTAAGTACAACACGTTCAATAAAGGCTTTAGGACACACCGAACATGCGTAGGGCTTTTCACCTGTAAAATAAAATGAAATTCTTTAGTAGGTAACGATTTTGCTAAAGGACAAACAAATTAATGTCTAACTAATTTGTTTATGTTAGTGGCAGTTGGAATTTAGTCATTACCTGTGTGAATCAAATTCATCTTCTTTTAGTTGTTGTCTTGTTGATTATTTGAATTAGCCAATACTCCACGATGCCACCGGTTTGTGGTTTTATCACAAATTAAAAACATTCGAAGTTTGAATATCAGCTAGGCTCACTTTATGCTGGTCTTTCTTGAATTTCGACTCTATAAGTTGATTTATGAGTTTCTAAATAGAGAAAAAAAGTAATTATTATGAATGTTTCTTTGGAACAGTTTATATAGATACAAACCTGAACATATTGCAACTCAGATTTCTTGACCTGCAAGAAAACATCTCCAACATCTACAGACAATCTGTAATGTGGGTTATAAGAACAGTTGTTAGACCAGTTCGTTTAATTTCCGGTGGGGGAGTATCATTACAGATTTGATGCAGAACCAAGGGATTTAAATTAACATCCTCCTGCGAAGATGTATCATACAGCACAACCTGTATATTAATCATAGTACCCTCTGCTTTGCCGGCTAAGTAGCCGTCAACTCTTGATCGGTGTCAGGGAACACAGGCAAATGACGACGACTGTCTTGTATTTTTATTTCATCAGTGGCCAAACTGGCACAAGAGAATTTAGCCAAATTTTCATTTGGATACGTAGAGTAAACACTTTCATTGAATAGTACATGACACTGCAACAACTTGGAGAATTCCGATTTGAAGAAAGTGTATTCAGGTTGCGCACACCGCCTTACAACACAATATTCTGAAAGTGATGTTACAGGATCAAGTTTCGGATTGAATTGGACAACTTTTTGTGGAATTATTTGCTAAGAAAGAGAAATATGTATGTGATTTAAAACATTATCAAATGCGAGAATATGAAAATAATCAAACTTACTTGGGTCTCTTGGGTTGTATTCTTTATCACATTTGATTTTCGGTCGCCAAATGGACTCGGTACCTCCGAACCAGCAGTCGATAAAGCTGGCGAGGATTCTGGTGTATTTCCTGCAGGAACGCTCGGCCCTATCGTAACAATATGCTGTTGCTGCTGCTTGTTTTGGTAATTGGAGACAGATGTTTGCTTTTGTTGCTGTTGTTGTTGAATTTGATATCTTTTTTGTTGATGAACCTGTTGAATTGGTTGAATAATAAATTAATAAAAACAATTTGCAAAAATATTAAAGCAAAATACACAAAATACAAACCTCAGTAAGTCTGTCATTTTTGACAAATAACAAAAAGTCCATTAGTTGTTTTTGTAGTCCAATCTGACATTTAGTTTTTTTTTTCACAACACATGTAGGTACACACCGATAGGAGAAAAGCTTCCAACAAAATTTGCGTGTTTAAGAAGCAAGAAGGGTACCGGTCGGTTCTCTAGGTAAGCCTTTTCTCTATGGTATGGGTGTGCACAACTGAACCAGACGAAATCTATGCAAAAAAAAATTCTCCTCTAACCGAAAAACATCATCCGATCCACATACCCACATAGTGTATCCCTCAACCAACATTATCAAATCAAAATAGTGGGGGACCATACAAGTATTAGTGGGCTTCCAACAGAATAGGGGTAGTTGTGTCCCAAGGTGCGTTAGAAAGGTCGAAGTTGGGAGAGCAAGAGGGGTACCGGTCGGTTCTCTAGGTAAGTCTTTTCTCTATGGTATGGGTGTGCACAACTGAACCAGACGAAATCTATGCAAAAAAAAATTCTCCTCTAACCGAAAAACATCATCCGATCCACATACCCACATAGTGTATCCCTCAACCAACATTATCAAATCAAAATAGTGGGGGACCATACAAGTATTAGTGGGCTTCCAACAGAATAGGTTGGGAGACATAAACAGAACCACCGGAGACCAGAACCATACAAAAATTACGACACATAATTACAAAATAACAGCAAAACATGTAACCCATAACCATAACAAATAATAACAGTCATGAATGCACGAACATAAATTAAAACGAGTCATAAGCATTGTATATAAAACTTATAGTACTACCATCACGATGATTTTTGAGTTGTGTGCTGTGGTCGTCTGAGGGCGCACTTGTATATACACAGAAACAGCAACCAGAAAATTAGTATGTGCTGTGATCGCCAGGGGGTCGACGTGTGGAACATGCTGATCATAGAGAAAAGACTTACCTAGAGAACCGACTCGAGGGGTTCGTTCGCTATCACCCTACAAGCTGATTAAGGCAACAGAGGTGTGAATGCGTTAGTTATCCAATGCATTTCTTATGGGATCGAGCATCTGTGGATGTATTAGTTGTTGCCTTAGCTCAAATGGACCAAATTGCTCTGTCCCCTTTAAAAGAAAAATCCGTTGAATTCAAAAATTGAAAACAATTATAGTTTTTTTGTTTTAAAAATGCATGTTTCGACTCACTTTCAGTGTATATTGGTCTAAATATAACTTTTTGTGGCTTTTGGCATTCAAATTCTATAGTTTTATAATTGTTTTCGCTGAAAAAAAAGTAAATTCAACTAAAAAGTATAAGCGCGTCCTAAGATGGACAAGTGAAAAAAAACATTCCATAAAAAATGTCTTCATGTGGCCGAGAAGATCATCTACAATCATAAAAACTAACTCTGGCCGAAAAACAAAATTACATACACAGAAGTTTGCGGTGAATCTGGAAAATACGGAAAGATTGCCGAAATTGGCCAGGGAACATTTGGGTAAGTGCTTCAATATCCTACAACTAGTCAGAATAAAAATTTACTGTAACTTATATTCTTAGTGAAGTGTTTAAAGCTCGGGAAAAGAAGAGCAACAAGTATTTTTTGGCCATGAAGAAAGTCCTCATGGACAATGAAAAAGATGGTGTAAGTAAAGTGTATTGTAAAAATAACTCATGATGGTGTTCCTATTAATATTATATCTGTTTTCTAGTTTTTTACATGAGAATGTCATGATTCTTATAGAAATCTGCAGAACACAGGCGACTCATCATAACCAAATATAGGTCCACATTCTATTCAGTCTGTGAGAGATCAAGAAAGTCAGGCAACAGCTTTTGAATGGATTGCATTACATTCACAGTATAAAAGGTAAGTTCTGACAATGAGACTGCGTACTAAAAATGTTAAAATTTGTTTCAATAATTTCAGATATTACATTGCGATATGAAAGCTTCAAATGTATTCATAACAAAGAACTCGCTGATGAGGTGTGACGCGTGGATTTAGCATTTCAAAGAACGAACACAAACCCATTGTTGGGCGATCGAAATGGAAATGCGTCCATATGTAAAGGATTCACATGGATGAGATTGGATAGATAAGCTTTTATCCGATCCTATGCGAAGTGATTTAAGTTAAATGTTATCACAACATTTACAAAGTATGTTTGAATATCCGGCTACGCTAGACAACCAGGGCAAGCACGACAATACCAACATGCCAAAGCCTCAAGACAACAGTTTGATCGATTGTGTTTTTTTTAGATATTTTGTGCGGTTATTTTGCGATTCCAGCCAAGCACTTTTTTTAAATTTCTTTGTTTGTAAGTTGAATAGGCTATTTTTGTTTAGTTAAAATGACGAGAAATAAAACTAATTTAAATGAAATTTTGTTTAAAGACTGATGCATTTTACCATAAATCTGGTGAACTTAAAATGTATGGGATATGGTTTAAGGGTTCTTTTCCACACTGAAACTTTTGAGTAAAAGATTTAAATGATTCCTAAAAGGTATCATTCATGTCTGTACAATTTACGGTTGGCCAGCTACCCTGCAAAATGTTTTTGATTTTTCTTCATGATGGCAAAAAGTGAGAAAGTTGGAAAACGTTTTGCAGTGTATCTGGCCAACGGTAAATCGTACAGATATGAATGATACCTTTTTGGAATCAGCACTTAATGCTGTTACAAGACGCATTTAAATCTTTTACTCAAAAGTTTTAATTTGGAAAAGCACCCTAAAACCACCCTTACATGTTGCAATATGAATGTCCCAAAAGTAATTTTTTTTAATGGTTACTCTCTTTTAACTAATTTTAATGCTCGTTTGTAGAGCATCAATTACTGATTCCAAAAAGGTGTCAACCCTCTCTGTAAGACGTATCGTTCATCAGATACACTGCAAAACGTTTTTCATTTTTCTTCATAATGGCAAAAATTGAGAAAGTTGAAAAACGTTTTGTAGTGTATCTGGCCAACGGTAAATCGTACAGATATGAATGAAACTTTTTTGGAATCAGCACTTAATGCTGTTACAAGTAGCATTTAAATCTTTTACTCAAAAGTTTTAATTTGGAAAAGCACTCCTAAACTACGCTTACCAGGTTGCAATTTGTTGTCTTTTTTATTTGCTTCTCATTTAAATTCAGATGTATGCAGTAAGATGGAATTCTAGCACATACACTAGGGTGTTTACAAAAAATATTTTTAAATTTACCGCCAACACTAACTTGATCTCAATTCGAATAAAGTTTCTGACAATATGGACAGACATTGTTCACTCGTTTCTGAGACTTTTTTTTATTCAAAAATATGACTAGATCTACCAATCGTCAGTGCTAAGCATTACCATTATAGCATAACCTGTTTATCAATGATGAAATTCATAAATATGTCATGTTTCTTTTATTTGCAAATTGGAATATATTTTACAAAAAAAGCCTCGTTTTTCTTACATCTTTACTTATGTACAATGTATGAATAACAATAAACGTGTTACATTATTTGTTTGTCTAAAAAATTAAGTGCTGAATCAATTCATTTGATGTTGGCAGGATACTGGGGCATACAGAGCAGTAATATGTCTACCTTTTGAAATCCAGTCCAGAATGATGGGAGCGTATGTGTTCTCTAAGTACAACACGTTGAATAAAGGCACACCGAACATGCGTAGGGCTTTTCACCTGTAAAATAAAATGAAATTCTTTAGTAGGTAACGATTTTGCAAAAGGACAAACAATTTAATGTCTAATTAATTTGTTTATGTTAGTGGCAGTTGGAATTTAGTCATTACCTGTGTGAATCAAATTCATCTTCTTTTAGTTGTTGTCCTATTGATTATTTGGATTAGCCAATACTCCACGATGCCACCGATTTGTGGTTTTATCACAAATTAAAAACATTCGAAGTTTGAATATCAGCTAGGGTCACTTTATGCTGGTCTTTCTTGAATTTCGACTCTATAAGTTGATTTATGAGTTTCTAAATAGAGAAAAAAAGTAATTATTATGAATGTTTCTTTGGAACAGTTTATTTAGATACAAACCTGAACATATTGCAACTCAGATTTCTTGACCTGCAAGAAAACATCTCCAACATCTACAGACAATCTGTAATGTGGGTTATAAGAACAGTTGTTAGACCAGTTCGTTTAATTTCCGGTGGGGGAGTATCATCACAGATTTGATGCAGAACCAAGGGATTTAAATTAACATCCTCCTGCGAAGATGTATCATACAGCACAACCTGTATATTAATCATAGTACCCTCTGCTTTGCCGGCTTAGTAGCCGTCAACTCTTGATCGGTGTCAGGGAACACAGGCAAATGACGACGACTGTCTTGTATTTTTATTTCATCAGTGGCCAAACTGGCACAAGAGAATTTAGCCAAATTTTCATTTGGATACGTAGAGTTAACACTTTCATTGAATAGTACATGACACTGCAACAACTTGGAGAATTCCGATTTGAAGAAAGTGCATTCAGGTTGCGCACACCGCCTTACAACAATATTCTGAAAGTGATGTTACAGGATCAAGTTTCGGATTGAATTGGACAACTTTTTGTGGAATTATTTGCTAAGAAAGAGAAATATGTATGTGATTTAAAACATTATCAAATGCGAGAATATGAAAATAATCAAACTTACTTGGGTCTCTTGGGTTGTATTCTTTATCACATTTGATTTTCGGTCGCCAAATGGACTCGGTACCTCCGAACCAGCAGCCGATAAAGCTGGCGAGGAATCTGGTGTATTTCCTGCAGGAACGCGCGGCCCTATCGTAACAATATGCTGTTGCTGCTGCTTGTTTTGGTAATTGGAGACAGATATTTGCTTTTGTTGCTGTTGTTGTTGAATTTGATATCTTTTTTGTTGATGAACCTGTTGAATTGGTTGAATAATAAATTAATAAAAACAATTTGCAAAAATATTAAAGCAAAATACACAAAATACAAACCTCAGTAAGTCTGTCATTTTCGACAAATAACAAAAAGTCCATTAGTTGTTTTTGTAGTCCAATCTGACATTTAGTTTTTTTTTTCACAACACATGTACACACCGATAGGAGAAAAGCTTCCAACAAAATTTGCGTGTTTAAGAAGCAAGAGGGGTACCGGTCGGTTCTCTAGGTAAGTCTTTTCTCTATGGTATGGGTGTGCACAACTGAACCAGACGAAATCTATGCAAAAAAAAATTCTCCTCTAACCGAAAAACATCATCCGATCCACATACCCACATAGTGTATCCCTCAACCAACATTATCAAATCAAAATAGTGGGGGACCATACAAGTATTAGTGGGCTTCCAACAGAATAGGTTGGGAGACATAAACAGAACCACCGGAGACCAGAACCATACAAAAATTACGACACATAATTACAAAATAACAGCAAAACATGTAACCCATAACCATAACAAATAATAACAGGCATGAATGCACGAACATAAATTAAAACGAGTCATAAGCATTGTATATAAAACTTATAGTACTACCATCACGATGATTTTTGAGTTGTGTGCTGTGGTCGTCTGAGGGCGCACTTGTATATACACAGAAACAGCAACCAGAAAATTAGTATGTGCTTTGATCGCCAGGGGGTCGACGTGTGGAACGTGCTGATCATAGAGAAAAGACTTAACTAGAGAACCGACTCGAGGGGTTCGTTCGCTATCACCCTACAAGCTGATTAAGGCAACAGAGGTGTGAATGCGTTAGTTATCCAATGCATTTCTTATGGGATCGAGCATCTGTGGATGTATTAGTTGTTGCTTTAGCTCAAATGGACCAAATTGCTCTGTCCCCTTTAAAAGAAAAATCCGTTGAATTCAAAATTTGAAAACAATTATAGTTTTTTTGTTTTAAAAATGCATGTTTCGACTCACTTTCAGTGTATATTGGTCTAAATATAACTTTTTGTGGCTTTTGGCATTCAAATTCTATAGTTTTATAATTGTTTTCGCTGAAAAAAAAAGTAAATTCAACTAAAAAGTATAAGCGCGTCCTAAGATGGACAAGTGAAAAAAAACATTCCATAAAAAATGTCTTCATGTGGCCGAGAAGATCATCTACAATCATAAAAACTAACTCATAGAAGTTTGCGGTGAATCTGGAAAATACGGAAAGATTGCCGAAATTGGCCAGGGAACATTTGGGTAAGTGCTTCAATATCCTACAACTAGTCAGAATAAAAATTTACTGTAACTTATATTCCTAGTGAAGTGTTTAAAGCTCGGGAAAAGAAGAGCAACAAGTAATTTTTGGCCATGAAGAAAGTCCTCATGGACAATGAAAAAGATGGTGTAAGTAAAGTGTATTGTAAAAATAACTCATGATGGTGTTCCTATTAATATTATATCTGTTTTCTAGTTTTTTACATGAGAATGTCATGATTCTTATAGAAATCTGCAGAACACAGGCGACTCATCATAACCAAATATAGGTCCACATTCTATTCAGTCTGTGAGAGATCAAGAAAGTCAGGCAACAGCTTTTGAATGGATTGCATTACATTCACAGTATAAAAGGTCAGTTCTGACAATGAGACTGCGTATTAAAAATGTTAAAATTTGTTTCAATAATTTCAGATATTTCATTGCGATATGAAAGCTTCAAATGTATTCATAACAAAGAACTCGCTGATGAGGTGTGGCGCGTGGATTTAGCATTTCAAAGAACGAACACAAACCCATTGTTGGGCGATCGAAATGGAAATGCGTCCATATGTAAAGGATTCACATGGATGAGATTGGATAGATAAGCTTTTATCCGATCCTATGCGAAGTGATTTAAGTTAAATGTTATCACAACATTTACAGAGTATGTTTGAATATCTGGCTACGCCTAGACAACCAGGGCAAGCACGACAATACCAACATGCCAAAGCCTCAAGACAACAGTGATCGATCGTCTTTTTTTTAGATATTTTGTGCACTTTTTTTAAATTTCTTTGTTTGTAAGTTGAATAGGCATATTTTTTTTTTGTTAAAATGCCGAGAAATAAAACTCATTTAAATGAAATTTTGTTGAATATTTTTGTTCAAAGACTGATGCATTTTAGCATAAATCTGGTGAATTTAAAATGTATGGGATATGGTTTAAGGGTTCTTTTCCACACTGAAACTTTTGAGTAAAAGATTTAAATGCTACTTGTAACAGCATTAAGTGCTGATTCCTAAAAGGTATCATTCATGTCTGTACAATTTACGGTTGGCCAGCTACCCTGCAAAATGTTTTTGATTTTTCTTCATGATGGCAAAAAGTGAGGAAGTTGGAAAACGTTTTGCAGTGTATCTGGCCAACAGTAAATCGTACAGAGATCAATGATACCTTTTTGGAATCAGCACTCAATGTTGTTACAAGTTGCATTTAAATCTCTTGCTCAAAAGCTTTAATTTGAAAATGCACCCTTAAACCACGCTAACAGGTTGCAATATGAGAGTCCCAAAAGTTATTTTTTGTTAATGGTGTCTCTTTTTCAACTAATTTTGATGCTCGTTTGTAGAGCATCAATTACTGATTCCAAAAACGTATCAACCATCTCAGTAAGACTTACCGCTGGTCAGCTATACTGTAAAATGTTTTTCATTTTTCTTCATTATGGCAAAAAATGAGAAAGTTGGAAAACGTTTTGCAGTGTATCTGGCCAACCGTAAATCGTAGAGAGATGAATGATACCTTCTTGGAATTAGCACTTGATGCTGTTACAAGTAGCATTTAAATCTTTTCATCAAAAGTTTTAATATGGAAAAGCACCCTCAAACTACGTATACAGGTTCCTCTATGTGTTTTTTAATGGTGATTTTTTTCATGAACATGGCTATACAAATTTGAACTCCATGAACCATGAAAAACCAAAATTGATTGTGATGGAACTTGTGCCTGGTGGATCACCGTTAAATTTTTTGCGAAAGAATTCAAACTTCTTGACGACAAGACAATTGATTGAAATTATGTAGAGATGCTGCAGCTGGTGAGAATAACAAATGCATACATACATACCAAAAAGTAATTCACTTCATGTATCTTCTTTTTCTTTAGTCGTTTACTTACTTGATGTGATCACCAAAAAAGATGTACTTCGGCACGTTAAGCAAATGGATAATGAAGATCCCAATACAGTTTTATTCAATTGATACCATAGCCAAAGTTAGGAAATGTATATTTGTTTTTCTGCATCCTCTAAAAATAATCATGCGCTAATCACTCGCAATTCGAAATAAATAATAAATTGTTTTTGGTCGGTTTATAAAGTTTTTGGAAAACTATTTATTTAAAGATATCTGTTTGGATAGTAATCTATATAAGTTAGGTTAGGTTGAAGTGGCTGTCAGTATGATCCGACACACTTAGGCCAGGATTGGCCCGTTGTGATGCCACATGAATCTAGAGATTTTTCTCCTCTACTCGTTGAACCAATTAGAGCTTCTTATGAAGCGTGAGAGATTGTTAATATTTATGTTAACAAGATCGCTAGGGTCATTGAAAAAGTATTCTCCCAAATGAACCCTTCGTCTTTGGGATAGAGCAGGGCATGTGCAGAGAAGATGAGTGATTGTTTCCTCTTCCTCCTCATCCATGCAGCTTCTGCAGAAGTCATTGGAGAGAACACCCAGCCTTGCTGCATGTCTTCCAATTAAACAGTGTCCTGTTATGACACCAATTACGGATCCAATGTGTAATCTACTCAGAGACAACAAGCATTTAGAACGACTAGGATTTACCAATGGCCAGATCTGCTTTGTCGCCACACAAGTGGTGATGGTGTTCCACCTAAGGTTTGTTAACCTAATGGCTTCTTGCACCAGCATTAGTTTACATGTAGCGTGAGGTATACCAATATTTTCCATACATGGTGCAATTGGTAGGGTGGTTCCATTTCTAGCGAGTTCATCAGCCTTGCAATTGCCCTTAATATCCCTGTGGCCCGGCACCCAACAAAGGTGAATGTTAAACTGCTGCGCCATCTCCGCAAGAGACGATCGACAGTTGAGGGCAGTCAGTGAGTTACTGGAGACAGAATCAAGAGATTTAATGGCGGCTTGGCTCTCAGAGAAAATGCGGATATCAGTAGTTGATATCACGTTTTCTTTAAGCCAAGACAGAACTTCTTTGATCGCTAGAATTTCCGCCTGGAACACACTACAGTGATTAGGAAGACGGAAGGATAGGCTTATTTTAAGCTTGTCAGAGTACACCCCGCATCCCACCCCGTCCTCAGTTTTTGATCCATCTGTATAAAAGTGGACACAATTATCCTCAAGGAATGACAAATCCTCCCATACTGATCTAGAGGGTATTGAAACCTGAAAATTTTTGTCAAACTGAAGTCGCGGAATGGAGTAATCGATGTACCTGGGAATTATTCCTAATAAGTTCGGAATAACCGAGTGGCCAATTTCGTTATTGATCCACTGTGAGAAAGCTTTGAGACGGATTGCAGTACTCGCAGCTGTGTGTTTACAGAATATATCTAAGGGTGTCAGATGGAGTAACACTTCAAGGGCAGCGGAGGGAGTTGTGCGGAGTGATCCACTAATGCACAAACCTGCTGCTCGCTGGACCTTACCCAAAATGTCACGATTTATGGCTTTGTCGAGAGCAGTCCACCAAACAGACACACCATATGTGAGAATCGGTCTAATAACCGAAATGTATAGCCAATGCATGATGCGAGGTTGAAAACCCCATTTATTACCTATGGCTTTTTTGCATGAGAAAAGTGCCACTGTGGCTTTTTTAACCCTTTCTTGAACATTAGGTTTCCAGCTTAGTTTCTTGTCCAAAATTAGGCCTAAATATTTGGCTTTGTCAGTAAAAATAAGTGGTATGTATACCTTTAATAGACGGAGGGTCAATGTACGGAATTTTATATTTCCTGGTAAAGAGGACGAGATCTGTTTTTTGAGGGTTGACCCCCAATCCACACTGATCTGCCCATCTTGTTAGCATATTCAGAGCATTTTGTAAGAGATCTCTTAAGGTGTTTTGGTGCTTTCCTGAGACTGCAATAGCAACATCGTCCGCATTAGCAATCACCCTGTAGCGTTCTGCCTCTAGAGAAACTAACAGTCCGTTCACAACCAAGTTCCATAGAAGGGGGGAAAGGACCCCTCCTTGCGGCGTGCCTCTGCTGACAGATCTTCTTGTAGAGAATTCGCCCAGTTTTGAATATATAATCCTGCTAGTGAGCATCTGATTAATTAATTCCTGGAGCGAACTCTCCACCTCCAGAGATGACAGTGCCGTTACGATTGCAGATGCGTCGACATTATTAAATGCTCCTTCTATATCAAGAAAAGCAACCATAGTATACTCTTTGTATTGAAGGGAATATTCGATAGTACGAACTAAAGTATGTAGAGCTGTCTCCACCGATTTCCCTTTGCAGTACGCATGCTGAGACGGAGACAAAGGTCTCGTATCAATGTGTGCGCGCAGATGTATATCAATCAAACGTTCAAAGGTTTTAAGAAGGAATGACGATAGGCTTATGGGTCTGAGATCCTTAGGATTTACATGGGAACACTTCCCCGCTTTGGGTATAAATACAACTTTAACCTCTCTCCACATCAACGGTATATGGACCAGATTGAGACAACTATTGTAAATTACCACAAGGTAATATGTACGTCAAATAAAACTTGACTAAATCGTAAGCCGGTTGCTTGTTACAAAATGTTTTGGTCATAAACCATTTCTTATTTGGGTCGTTCATTTATAATTATATGTAAATAACCTCTGATGAGGATATCATTGACAAAATACTGTACGTACTACTTTATTTTTTGAAGACATACCACGCATATAGGGCTGATATGAGATACAAATGCATACATTTGTTTTATAATATCAATATTTGAGAATCTACTTTTTTGAATTTGTTGTTTATAATCTTTTTTCTGGAAATATTATTAGTCTTTTTAACTATACGAAATAAATGTTCTTTGTTAATTGAGCTGACCATTTATGTATTTAATTATTTAACGATTTGACAATAGAATACTGTTCCTTTAATGTTCAAATCTGGATACAAAACTCCAGCTGGTACATAATGCGATTCTGGACGCTGTCCATTTTTATATATTGTATTTCAAAAACTCCTTTACCAGTGCTTTTTTCAACTCGTCTTGCGATTCCTTTAGGAGTGATGTATTTCACATTCTGGCTCACAGTAAACGCATTACCAAGAGCATCAAAAGTTCCAGAGCCAACTTATCCCGCCGATGGTCCGTATCTGAATAAAAATCCAAAAATCCAACATTTTAAATATACATTGTAATTTAATAATGATTGCTTCACTTGTGCTCAATAATTTTAACAGAATTGTTGCTTAAATTTGTGCCTAGAATTTTTGCTGATTCTTCAAGTCCATTAAAAACTGCATCTACTAAACCCTTCAACAGCTCCAGCAGCAATTGTAAATGCTCCTTGCATCTAAAAATAAAACAACGATTTAGAATCGCTCTTAAGTTTATATAAATTTACAAACTTTATCTTGTGCGTCTTCTTCGCTCAAACCAAAACCCACTGAGAATATATTTGCTCCTTGATTTTTAATATGTGGTGCTAAAAAACGTCATATCGCCATTGTGGCACACCCAACCTTGCCGGCAATATCCAGTAACTCCTACTGCTGCTCCAGACACATTTTTCGCAACTTCCATTGAAGTTTGAACTTAAGAGGAAACTGAAGGTGTATCAGTGCAAATCGATTTTATTCATGAGATTATCAAACTTTTCGCTGTATTCCTTGCCAAAAAGACGAGCCCAAATTTCAGTTGTCGTAACACAATGAGTAATGTAAGGATTCCAATACTTTTCGGCATACTGGCACAAGAGAATTTAGCCAAATTTTCGTTTGGATACTCATTGGGATACGTAGAGTAAATATAAATGGACATGTGGAACAACTTGGAGAATTTCGATTTGAAGAAAGTGTATTCAGGTTGCGCACACCGCCTTACAACACAATATTCTGAAAGTGATGTTACAGGATCAAGTTTCGGATTGAATTGGACAACTTTTGGTGGAATTATTTGCTAAGAAAGAGAAATATGTATGTGATTTAAAACATTATCAAATGCGAGAATATGAAAATAATCAAACTTACTTGGGTCTCTTGGGTTGTATTCTTTATCACATTTGATTTTCGGTCGCCAAATGGACTCGGTACCTCCGAACCAGCAGTCGATAAAGCTGGCGAGGATTCTGGTGTATTTCCTGCAGGAACGCTCGGCCCTATCGTAACAACATGCTGTTGCTGCTGCTTTTTTTGGTAATTGGAGACAGATGTTTGCTTTTGTTGCTGTTGTTGTTAAATTTGATATCTTTTTTGTTGATGAACCTGTTGAATTGGTTGAATAATAAATTAATAAAAACAATTTGCAAAAATATTAAAGCAAAATACACGAAATACAAACCTCAGTAAGTCTGTCATTTTTGACAAATAACAAAAAGTCCATTAGTTGTTTTTGTAGTCCAATCTGACATTTAGTTTTTTTTCACAACACATGTAGGTACACACCGATAGGAGAAAAGCTTCCAACAAAATTTGCGTGCTTAAGAAGCAAGAGGGGTACCGGTCGGTTCTCTAGGTAAGTCTTTTCTCTATGGTATTGGTGTGCACAACTGAACCAGACGAAATCTATGCAAAAAAAAATTCTCCTCTAACCGAAAAACATCATCCGATCCACATACCCACATAGTGTATCCCTCAACCAACATTATCAAATCAAAATAGTGGGGGACCATACAAGTATTAGTGGGCTTCCAACAGAATAGGGGTAGTTGTGTCCCAAGGTGCGTTCCAAGGTCGAAGTTGGGAGACATAAACAGAACCACCGGAGACCAGAACCATACAAAAATTACGACACATAATTACAAAATAACAGCAAAACATGTAACCCATAACCATAACAAATAATAACAGTCATGAATGCACGAACATAAATTAAAACGAGTCATAAGCATTGTATATAAAACTTATAGTACTACCATCACGATGATTTTTGAGTTGTGTGCTGTGGTCGTCTGAGGGCGCACTTGTATATACACAGAAACAGCAACCAGAAAATTAGTATGTGCTTTGATCGCCAGGGGGTCGACGTGTGGAACGTGCTGATCATAGAGAAAAGACTTACCTAGAGAACCGACTCGAGGGGTTCGTTCGCTATCACCCTACAAGCTGATTAAGGCAACAGAGGTGTGAATGCGTTAGTTATCCAATGCATTTCTTATGGGATCGAGCATCTGTGGATGTATTAGTTGTTGCTTTAGCTCAAATGGACCAAATTGCTCTGTCCCCTTTAAAAGAAAAATCCGTTGAATTCAAAAATTGAAAACAATTATAGTTTTTTTGTTTTAAAAATGCATGTTTCGACTCACTTTCAGTGTATATTGGTCTAAATATAACTTTTTGTGGCTTTTGGCATTCAAATTCTATAGTTTTATAATTGTTTTCGCTGAAAAAAAAGTAAATTCAACTAAAAAGTATAAGCGCGTCCTAAGATGGACAAGTGAAAAAAAACATTCCATAAAAAATGTCTTCATGTGGCCGAGAAGATCATCTACAATCATAAAAAAAAACTCATAGAAGTTTGCGGTGAATCTGGAAAATACGGAAAGATTGCCGAAATTGGCCAGGGAACATTTGGGTTAGTGCTTCAATATCCTACAACTAGTCAGAATAAAAATTTACTGTAACTTATATTCCTAGTGAAGTGTTTAAAGCTCGGGAAAAGAAGAGCAACAAGTAATTTTGGGCCATGAAGAAAGTCCTCATGGACAATGAAAAAGATGGTGTAAGTAAAGTGTATTGTAAAAATAACTCATGATGGTGTTCCTATTAATATTATATCTGTTTTCTAGTTTTTTACATGAGAATGTCATGATTCTTATAGAAATCTGCAGAACACAGGCGACTCATCATAACCAAATATAGGTCCACATTCTATTCAGTCTGTGAGAGATCAAGAAAGTCAGGCAACAGCTTTTGAATGGATTGCATTACATTCACAGTATAAAAGGTAAGTTCTGACAATGAGACTGCGTATTAAAAATGTTAAAATTTGTTTCAATAATTTCAGATATTACATTGCGATATGAAAGCTTCAAATATATTCATAACAAAGAACTCGCTGATGAGGTGTGACGCGTGGATTTAGCATTTCAAAGAACGAACACAAACCCATTGTTGGGCGATCGAAATGGAAATGCGTCCATATGTAAAGGATTCACATGGATGAGATTGGATAGATAAGCTTTTATCCGATCCTATGCGAAGTGATTTAAGTTAAATGTTATCACAACATTTACAAAGTATGTTTGAATATCCGGCTACGCTAGACAACCAGGGCAAGCACGACAATACCAACATGCCAAAGCCTCAAGACAACAGTTTGATCGATTGTGTTTTTTTTAGATATTTTGTGCGGTTATTTTGCGATTCCAGCCAAGCACTTTTTTTAAATTTCTTTGTTTGTAAGTTGAATAGGCTATTTTTGTTTAGTTAAAATGACGAGAAATAAAACTAATTTAAATGAAATTTTGTTTAAAGACTGATGCATTTTACCATAAATCTGGTGAATTTAAAATGTATGGGATATGGTTTAAGGGTTCTTTTCCACACTGAAACTTTTGAGTAAAAGATTTAAATGATTCCTAAAAGGTATCATTCATGTCTGTACAATTTACGGTTGGCCAGCTACCCTGCAAAATGTTTTTGATTTTTCTTCATGATGGCAAAAAGTGAGAAAGTTGGAAAACGTTTGGCAGTGTATCTGGCCAACGGTAAATCGTACAGATATGAATGATACCTTTTTGGAATCAGCACTTAATGCTGTTACAAGACGCATTTAAATCTTTTACTCAAAAGTTTTAATTTGGAAAAGCACCCTAAAACCACCCTTACATGTTGCAATATGAATGTCCCAAAAGTCATTTTTTTTAATGGTTACTCTCTTTTAACTAATTTTAATGCTCGTTTGTAGAGCATCAATTACTGATTCCAAAAAGGTGTCAACCCTCTCTGTAAGACGTATCGTTCATCAGATACACTGCAAAACGTTTTTCATTTTTCTTCATAATGGCAAAAATTGAGAAAGTTGAAAAACGTTTTGTAGTGTATCTGGCCAACGGTAAATCGTACAGATATGAATGAAACTTTTTTGGAATCAGCACTTAATGCTGTTACAAGTAGCATTTAAATCTTTTACTCAAAAGTTTTAATTTGGAAAAGCACTCCTAAACTACGCTTACCAGGTTGCAATTTGTTGTCTTTTTTATTTTCTTCTCATTTAAATTCAGATGTATGCAGTAAGATGGAATTCTAGCACATACACTAGGGTGTTTACAAAAAATATTTTTAAATTTACCGCCAACACTAACTTGATCTCAATTCGAATAAAGTTTCTGACAATATGGACAGACATTGTTCACTCGTTTCTGAGACTTTTTTTTATTCAAAAATATGACTAGATCTACCAATCGTCAGTGCTAAGCATTACCATTATAGCATAACCTGTTTATCAATGATGAAATTCATAAATATGTCATGTTTCTTTTATTTGCAAATTGGAATATATTTTACAAAAAAAGCCTCGTTTTTCTTACATCTTTACTTATGTACAATGTATGAATAACAATAAACGTGTTACATTATTTGTTTGTCTAAAAAATTAAGTGCTGAATCAATTCATTTGATGTTGGCAGGATACTGGGGCATACAGAGCAGTAATATGTCTACCTTTTGAAATCCAGTCCAGAATGATGGGAGCGTATGTGTTCCCTAAGTACAACACGTTGAATAAAGGCTTTAGGACACACCGAACATGCGTAGGGCTTTTCACCTGTAAAATAAAATGAAATTCTTTAGTAGGTAACGATTTTGCAAAAGGACAAACAAATTAATGTCTAACTAATTTGTTTATGTTAGTGGCAGTTGGAATTTAGTCATTACCTGTGTGAATCAAATTCATCTTCTTTTAGTTGTTGTCCTGTTGATTATTTGGATTAGCCAATACTCCACGATGCCACCGATTTGTGGTTTTATCACAAATTAAAAACATTCGAAGTTTGAATATCAGCTAGGGTCACTTTATGCTGGTCTTTCTTGAATTTCGACTCTATAAGTTGATTTATGAGTTTCTAAATAGAGAAAAAAAGTAATTATTATGAATGTTTCTTTGGAACAGTTTATTTAGATACAAACCTGAACATATTGCAACTCAGATTTCTTGACCTGCAAGAAAACATCTCCAACATCTACAGACAATCTGTAATGTGGGTTATAAGAACAGTTGTTAGACCAGTTCGTTTAATTTCCGGTGGGGGAGTATCATCACAGATTTGATGCAGAACCAAGGGATTTAAATTAACATCCTCCTGCGAAGATGTATCATACAGCACAACCTGTATATTAATCATAGTACCCTCTGCTTTGCCGGCTTAGTAGCCGTCAACTCTTGATCGGTGTCAGGGAACACAGGCAAATGACGACGACTGTCTTGTATTTTTATTTCATCAGTGGCCAAACTGGCACAAGAGAATTTAGCCAAATTTTCATTTGGATACGTAGAGTTAACACTTTCATTGAATAGTACATGACACTGCAACAACTTGGAGAATTTCGATTTGAAGAAAGTGTATTCAGGTTGCGCACACCGCCTTACAACACAATATTCTGAAAGTGATGTTACAGGATCAAGTTTCGGATTGAATTGGACAACTTTTTGTGGAATTATTTGCTAAGAAAGAGAAATATGTATGTGATTTAAAACATTATCAAATGCGAGAATATGAAAATAATCAAACTTACTTGGGTCTCTTGGGTTGTATTCTTTATCACATTTGATTTTCGGTCGCCAAATGGACTCGGTACCTCCGAACCAGCAGCCGATAAAGCTGGCGAGGAATCTGGTGTATTTCCTGCAGGAACGCGCGGCCCTATCGTAACAATATGCTGTTGTTGTTAATTTTGATATCTTTTTTGTTGATGAACCTGATGAATTGGTGGAATAATAAATTAATTATAACAATTTGTAAAAATATTAAAACAAAATACAGAAAATACAAACCTCAGCAAGTCTGTCATTTTTGACAAATAACAAAAAGTCCATTAGTTGTTTTTGTAGTCCAATCTGACATTTAGTTTTTTTTTTCACAACTCACATGTATACACCGATAGGAGAATTAAGAGAGTTTTCTCTTATTCTCCTCAAATAAAATTTGCGGGTTTAAGAAGCAAGAGGGTTACCGGTCGGTTCTCTAGGTAAGTAATTTCTCTATGACCATGAGCATATTAAATCTGAAGAGGTATTTGATTTGTCGTCGTTTTCTGTTTTTCGTCTTGAATCTTGATCGATATGATGTGAGCAAAAAATGGGGTGGCGGGGTTTTGATCGCAGTTCGCAGCTCTCTTATAGCTACAGCTGTTGATCTATGTATTATTAGAGAAGACAACTGCAGTATTATAGAACAGTTGTGTATTAAACTCTCTTTTTCTGGAACTGGACTTCTTATTCTACTCAGCTATATTCCACCTGGCAGTGCAGCAGCTGTTTATAGAAAACATATTGAAAATATTGAAAGGGTTGTCAACTTATCTGAAAATGAAAATTGTAACATCTGTGTTCTTGGTAATTTTAATTTAACTAATTTGATTTGGACTGAAACAGATGAAAATAAATTAGTACCAGTTTTAATTAATTCTGAATCTGAAGTTTTGTTAGTTGATTCTCTTTTTTCTCTAAACTTAAATCAAATAAATAATGTTTTAAATTCTTTAAACAGACAATTGGATTTAGTCTTTGTTTCAGATGATTTGAATGTTAATATTTCTGAGTCACTTCCACTTCTGTCAAACTCTATTCATCATAAAGCTGTAAAGTTCTCTATTTCTTATTATAATTATAATAATTATTCTAAATTCAATAATTCGAATTCTTTATTTTATAAATTTAACACAAATAATTTAGATATGTTGAAATCTCAGTTAAGTTGTATAAATTGTATATCTGAATTTGAAAATAATGAGCTAGGTGTGAACTTTTTTAAATTAAAAGAAAATGTGAGCGCAGCCTTAAATAGTTCTGTTTCTTTAGTCCGTCGACAGTTGACTTCTAGCCCAAAGTGGTACAACCACCGCCTTAAAAAACTTAAAAATGTAAAAAATTTGGTGCATAAGCGTTATAAGTGTAGGCTTTCCTTCGACTATGCACTTTAATCAGAATTTTTCCTCCAAACCAAATGAAATTTCTAATATGTTTGCTGACTACTTTCAAAGTATATACAATTCCACCAATGCTGGTGCAGTAGTTGACGATTATTTTAAATCTTTTCCTTCTTTCATTGAACATTCTAACATAACAATTGATACAAATGATGTACTAAAACTACTAAGAGAGTTAGACCCCATTAATAAACCTGATATTTTAGGCTTTATTCCTCTTGTGTTACGTCATTGTGCTGATATCCTTTCTTTTCCACTTACTATGCTCTTTAACCAACGATATATTCGGGAGTTTTTTTGGAAGAGTGGAAAATATCCGTTATTACTCCTGTATATAAATCTGGGAAAAAAGATGACGTATCAAATTACAGGCCCATAACTAAACTTTCTATAATTCCGAAGATGTTAGATTGTCTTGTTAAAGATATATTTATCCATCTTATAAAAGGACACGTGGCTAGTTCTCAACACGGATTTTGGAAGGGTAGGTCAACTGTCTCAAACTTAGTTGCTTTCACGAATTTTTGTATAAGCTCCTTAGAGAGAAATAAACAAGTCCATGTAGTATATACTGATTTTACAAAGGCATTCAGTAGAGTCAATTTAAAAATCCTATTGAGGAAGTTAGAGACATACGGAATAAGTGGTTCTTTACTGAGCTGGTTTACGTCCTATTTATATGGTCGTAAGCAATTTGTCGTTGTTGATGACATTTGTTCCAAAGTTATCTATGCTACATCAGATGTTCCTGAAGGAAGTCATCAGGGTCCTCCTATCTTTATGTTACATGTTAATGATGTACCTAATATTCTTAAGTTCTGTAAATGTCTTTTATTTGCGGATGATATAAAATTTTTTGCTTCTATTTCATGTGTCAATGACTGCTTGCTGATGCAAAATGATCTTGATGCATTTTGTAGATGGTGCACCCTAAATGATCTTAAATGATCATATTGTTCCCCTATATTCTTTGGATAATATTTCACAAAGAATTGTTCATGAAGTCAAAGATCTTGGTATTATATTCGATGTGAAACTTACATTTAAGCTGCATATCAATTCAATTATCTCGAAAGCTAATTCAATGTTGGGATTTTTAAAAGTAAACTCTTCAGAGTTCAAAGATCCTTATACTCTTAAATCCCTTTATAGTAGTATTGTTCGTCCTTCATTGGAATATGCTTGTGTTGTATGGAATCCAACAACATAAATAGGATTGAAAGTGTACAAAGGAACTTCTTGCGCTTTGCTTTAAGGAAATTCTTTCGTAATAATTATAATCTACATCATTCTTATCGGTCCAAATGTTTGTTGCTAGGAATGCAAACTCTTCACTCACGAAGAGAAATGTTTGGTGTAATGTTTGTTCGCGATGTGCTATGCAGTTTTGTTGACTGAAAATTTACTCTTTTTAATTAGTATATATGCTCCTTCAAGAGCTTTAAGACATACATTACTATTTGAGGTTACGCATAGAACAAGTTATGGATTACGTGAGCCTTTAAGTCTTTGCTGTAGATTTTTTAATGAACCCTATTACAATTTAGATATAAGTTTAAATAGAAATATTTTTAAGAATTTGTTGTTGGCTTATTTAACCCACAAGTATAATTCTAGGATTTAAGTTATTATAATAAATTCAAATCTGTTGATATGTTGATATCGTAGATAAATAAATAAATAAATAAATAATTGTCAAAAGAGCATAGCAGATCCGCAGCCGCAACTTTAAATGTCAGCAGGAGCGGACTTGATATCCAGTTTTATTTAATATTATTTTGGTACTTTTCTTTTTTCTTTTTATAACATAATATTTTTTTTAATTTTTATTTAATATTTTTTTTTATTATCAGAATTATCATAAATTTTGTTTCTTCTTTTTTTTCCTTTTTTCTCTGCAAAGCCTGTTTATTTTTATTTTGTTTTTAAAAATCATTTTTCCTACTTGCTGCCTTGCTGCGGAGTGATTTCTTTTTCTAGTTTTTGGTTTGTTTATTTAATTTAATGTCTGGTTGAGGGTTTTGTTTTTTTACTTTTTGTCTTCACTTGCTTTTTTAAATATTTTTCCGTTTGTATTTCACTTTTTTTATTTCAAATAAACACCTTTTGTCCTCTGACACGTTTTAAAACATCAAAAACTTTTGCGAAATAATAATTAACTACGAAAACAAAACTTTTGTCGCGACAATGACCCGTTATCATTTTGCCTATGTAAGAAAAAAAAGAATAAATAAAGGACAAAAAAAAATTCTGCATAATGAAAGATCCACCACAAGATCTTTTTTAGCATTTTCTTGTGCACTTTGATATTAGGGATGAAAAATGAATGAAAACTGAATGTTATTTTTTTCTTTTTTCTTGATACATAAGGAGCATACAAATCTCTGCATGTCCCCCGTTAAAATTTGGTGGACCTTTGTGTTCATTCATAATTCATTCACAATACTGAAAGTTTTATGAATATTATTCTTCAATTTTGGTGAACGAAATCTGAACCTTCACAAAAATGTTTGCTGGGCTGGTTTAGACCTGATATTCCTAATAGTGCATATGATATACAAAACTATAATTTAATTCGAAACGACAGAATTACTGATACAATTGGTGGCGGGGTGGCAATATATTGCAACGTATCACTTAAAAGTAGGGTTATTGGTAGATCTGAGAATGGCGGTATTGAGTTTTTAGTTTTAGAGATAACTGATGGTAATACTAAGAGTGTCTTAGGTGTAGGTTATAATCCCAATAGAATTTTTTCTCCTGAACCTCTTTTCTCAACTCTACAATTCTCTACATCTTACGAGCATATAATTATCTGCGGTGATTTTAATGCAGATCTTTTACTATCAGATATTCGAGCCAACCAACTAAGAGATCAAATTGCTTCTAATGGACTATATGTTTCAAACTCTTATGCCACACGTTTTGCTCCTAACTCAACTCCAAGTCTTCTTGATCTCATGATTGTCTCTGATTGTTCCAATGTTTTCCTTCTAGACCAATAGTCATTGGATGGTATATCCGATCATGACCTTCTTTTTTGCACCTACAACATTGATTTCTCTCGTGTGCCTATTATCAACTTTTCAATTCAGAGATTGTAGATCAATTGATAATTATGCACTGCAAACTGAGGCCATTGAGTTGCCTTGGTATTTATGTCATAGCTTCACCAATTCTACCGACAAAGTTAATTATTTTCAATCTTTGATTCTAAAACTGTTTGAAAAACATGTTCCTCTTAAAACGGTTTTAGTTCGCAGTAAAAATTGTCTCTGGTTTACTTCTGACGTTGAAAGGTCAATTAGAAAAAGAAGAAGGTTATATTCAAAATGGAAACTAAACCCAATCGTAACCAATTGGAAATTATTTTGCCGTGCGAGAAATGATTCTACATTTGTGACTCGCAGAGCCAAAAAAGGATTTTTTATGTCAAAATTGGTTACAAAACAATCTTCTCGCAAGCTCTGGAATAATCTTCGTTCAATTGGGATCGGTAAAAAGGAAATCGTTCAGAATTTGCCGGATCCAAATGAGCTAAACAACACCTTTGTTTTGAGAGATATTCAGAATCTGAACTTTGTGCCCAAATAAAATATAAATATAATTATTAGAGTATAAGAACAAAAATGATTATTCCAACACTCCCTCTCGTTTTTTTTTTCATAATTCATTAATTTAATTCATAATTTTTTAATCAGTATTTAATATGTATTAACAAAAAAAAATTAGCAAATTCCGTAAAAATCCAAATTCCTATCCAGTTGTACTGCATCTGGTGTCAACATCACCTGCCCAATCGGCATCCGAATAAACAGTAAGTGTAGTTTCATTTGTGTCAACACCATAAGTTATTCCATATGTCAGAGTTCCCTTCGCATATTTAAGAACTCGTTTTATGCCTTGCCAATGCATTTCTTTTGGGTTTTCCATGTAGCGACTTAGAACTCCAACGATGTAAGCTAAATCTGGTCGAGTAAAAATCATTAAATACATCAGAGATCCTATTGCTTCTCGATAGGGATATGCTCTCGTAGCTTTCACATCAACATCATTACCTGTTTTTGTAAACTTCATACCTGGATCGGCCGGAATTGCGACAGGTGTGCTTTCACTATGATTAAACCGCTCCAGAACTCTCTTCGCATAAGCACCTTGGTGTATTTTGATTTTACCTTTCTCCTTGTCTCTCTCGATCTACATTCCAAAAAAAAACCCTGCTTCTTTGTAGGTTATTTTGAATTCATCGTGTAACTGCGTCAAAATTTCTCGAATTGTAGTCATGTCGTCACCGCAAATAAGTCCATCATCTACATACAAGGCAAGATAAAAACGACTTGACTCTTTGTAGAAAACACATGAATCCGTATTTGATTGTTTTAACCCGAAATTCTGCAAAAATTGAACCACCTTCTTGTTCCACTGGGGCGATGCCTGCTTAAGTCCATGTTGTGTTCACCGAACAAGAAAGAAAACAACCTTTTTACTTGGTAGTCAAAATGAGAGTGACTCAAACTCTACGAGTATTTATTATTTCCTTCGTTACCTATTCCGAATCCTAGATCATCACTTCCAGGTCAACCACGCATTCTACCTTACTTCACTTGCTTTGACACAGTTACAGTTTATTTAAACAACGAATGCACCATATGTTATTATTGACATACTTGCACTTCATGGGTCAGTATTGTTTATGTTTGCAATATGACCCATGTCGTTGTTTTGCTGTTTGGTTGACATAGTTCGATTGCTGTTCCCTTTAAAGTGTAACATAATGACACATGAGGAACCTTTAGCAATAATCGAACTATGTCATGTGTCTTGCAAGTGATTCTTAAGAATTGTGTGTGGCCTCCAATTTAATGGCACAACACATTTTGTGGGAATTACTATGTTTTCAGGTATGATTTGTTCTTCTAAAAAGTATGAAATGGGAGTTTTATTTTGTATGGTGTTTGATGCTTGGAGGTAGACTTCTTTTGTTATTGCTTTACAAAATGGGTCTACACTCAGAATTCCACTGTCAGATATTGTGATCGTTTTTGGTTCGTCTCCGCACAAAATCCTAACGTTTGTTGGTTTTGGCATAACATACAACCATGAATTTTTACTCATTAGATTGAACCAGACTTCTTGTTCAAGCGCATATATTTTTGTTTCACAATTAGAATAGTTTTGCATTCCTGATATTAATTGGATAATGCAGTTGTTCGTATTATGGTTATGAACTACGAAGTTTTTTTCGCATATGAAGTGATTCGAGTCTGTTTTGGTGCATTTACCTAGATCTTCGCTATTCAAAAATATATACCGCCTATAATTTTCATTTATAGCTACAAACTCACTATATACTGAGACAAAGCTGTACGTGTTTTCTTTGTATTTGCAAGGTAATGGTGTAAGTTTTACTAAATTGAACTCTTCATCTACCAATGGAATAGTAACTTTTATCATGAGATTTTGATTTACGAAAATCGGACTCGTCGTAGTGATTTTGTCTATGATTGGAAGATGCATTCTAGATATTTTTATTGGGAATCTTATTTGGTTTGGCAGTTCTAATTGGATATCTTTTAATGTAGAAATAAATACTTCTGAATTGAGGAATCTACTATCTAGCTTATTCACTTTTGCTCCTTGTAAAATGTCAAGAATTTGTGATTGTTTTGAGAGAATTTGTGTAGCAAATGAAGAAGCTAAATTGGACATTTGATCGAAGTTATGTAGTGTTTTTTCGAAATTAGTAAGATTCTGAAGTTTTATTGTGTTCTGTCTAATTTCTTCAGTAACCGAGTTAAAATTATTACTTATGCTTTCAGCTGTTTTATTCAGTGCGTCTAACACGTCAGTGATTATTGTCATTGGGTTCTCTGTTATGTGATGCAAGTTATTCTGATTTTCTTGAATTAATCTCAATGAATCATCTGTTTTTTCTGCGTCTTTAGAATCCATTGTTCCAAATAAAAATGTCTCTGCCATCCCTACTCCATTGAATAGACCACCGTCTACTATGCTTCTTTTTGAAATTTTGTTTTCAAATAGTACTATATACTATCAAGGATTTCGTTACTATAATTGATTTCTTTGAGGGAATTTTGTAAAAGTCTTAGGGTAATTTTGCAATGATCTATAGGATATTCTTTTATGCTTAGGATACACAATTCGGAAAGGGTGTTTACTGTTTAGGTTTTGCTCTAATGACTTTGTGTTAGTTTTAATTTTAGTGTTATTAGTGTTGAAAAGAAAGGTCCATTTTGTGAGGGACTTTTCTAGAATTCCGATTGGTTCCAAGTATACTCCGGTTCTATTTAGAGGTCGTACCGTCACTTCTGCCTCGCCTGTGTTTAAAAATGTTGCTAACATTGTTATGATGGTTATGATGATTTTACTAGAAATGAGAACAACACCGATATTGTATAAGTGTTTGACTAACTTACTTACTTGTACTTATGTTTTGTGAGTGTGTGTGAGTGTAAATTGAGTGTGCTTGTGCTTAAATTGTTGTGTCTCTTTGGTTATAGTGTTTTAAGAGGTTATTGTGAACAACTTTTTCTTTTCTGCCTACTTTTATTCTTGAGTTTTCTGGGGACAATACTTCAGTTATTTCGTATGGTCCTTCAAAGATTGGGGATAACTTTTTATTAGATCGATTTTTGATTTCCATTAATACTTTGTCACCTACTTTATAGCTTATCTGGCTAGAGTTTTTATCATAGTACGCTTTAGATTTTTCTTTAGCCTTAATTTGATTACTGCGAATTAACTCATAACCGATTTGCATTTTTGCCTTCATTTCTGAGACATAATCATCGTAGTTATAGGTTGGTTGTACGCTTCTATTCAGCGTAGAAGGAATTGGTGCTTCAAAGCCGAAAAGAACTTCGAATGGACTGTAGTTCGTGCTGGAGTTGTGTTGTAGCAAAATATAGCATACTCCAGATAATTATCCCAGTTCGATTGATCCTTGCTTGCATAGTTTCTGAGGTAGTCACCTAATGTTCTGTGTGACCTTTCGAGGGCACCATTTGATTGTGGATGGTATGGACTAGTTTGAGTTTTATTGATTTTTAAAATTTTGCAAACATTTTTAAACAATTCGCTAGTAAAGTTAGTTCCTTGATCTGTGAGAATGGTTTGGGGAATCCCATAAGTACAAACTATTTTCTTTACAAGTGCTTCGGTCACAGTTCTTGCTTCTTGATTTGGTATAGCTATGGCTTGTGCAAATTTTTTCAAATCGTCTTGGAAAGTCAGTATGTACTTGTTATCATTTTCTGTTATAGGAAGTGGTCCCACTATATCGAAAGCTATTCTTTCGAATGCAGTTTTTGCTGTTGTTGTGATGACGATTGGTAGTTTGTTACGTGCATACAACTTATTCTTTTGGCAAAGTTCACATGACGCAATGTAATGTTTTATATCTTCATACATATTTTTCCATTTGTATGTCTTTTTTATTCGTTTGAGTGTACGTTTGACTCCTTGATGACCTTCTAAAGGTGTGTCATGAAATTCATGTAAAATTTTCTTAATCTCCTCTGGACTAGAGCCTTCGACAATTTTCTGACTTACATCTTCTTGATATGGTAAGTTTTTGCTATTACTACGTGTTATCACATTAACTTCAGCTGTTTTCATACGGGAGAGAGCGTCTGCGTTTGTGTTCAAACGACCTGCTTTATGAGAAACTGTAAAATCATATTCTTCAAGTTTAATGCGTCAGCCCATTATTCTCGAGGAAGGATCCTTAAGGTTAAACATCCATACAAGTGGTTTGTGATCAGTAATGACTTCAAAGTGTCGTCCATAAACGTATGGTCGGAAATGAGTTACTGCCCAAACAACTGCTAAAGCTTCTTTCTCTATGGTAGAATAGTTTTTTTTTTCTGATTTATTTAATATTCTGCTGACGAATGCTATAGGTAAATCGTTTTCATCGGTATCTTTCTGTGACAATACTGCACCTATTGCTTCATTACTGGCATCAGTTGTGATATAGAAAGTATTTTCAAAGTTAGGATATTGTAAGATAGGGGGTTCGACAATTGCTTGTTTTAATTGTTTGAATGATTCATCGCAAAATGCTTCCCATTTGAAAACTACATCTTTGCACAGGAGTTTGTTTAGGGGATTTGCTATTTTAGAAAAGTTTTGTATAAACTTTCTGTAGTATCCTGCTAAACCAAGAAAAGATTTAATATCTTATCTTTCTGATTTCTAGGAGCTTCGATATTTTGTATTGCGGAGATCTTTTCTGGATCGGGTTTTACACCTGATTCAGAGATGACATGTCCTAAATACATGACTTCTTTTTTTAAAAATTTGCATTTGTCTAATTGCATCTTCAGATTGTATTTATCCAGAGCTTGAAATACTTCAATTAATTTTTTATTGTGATCATCTAGATTCTTCCCGTATATCATTATGTCATCTAGATAAACTAAACATTTTATACCTTGTAGCCCTGTAAGGACTTTATTCATGAACCGTTTAAAAGTTGGAGGTGCATTACGTAAACCGAATGGCATTCTGTTAAACTCAAAATGTCCGTTTGGTGTGCTGAATGCTGTTTTCGCTTTGTCTTCCTCATTAACTTCAATTTGATGAAATCCACTGGCTAGGTCCAGTGTTGTAAAGTATTTTGAATCGCCCAATTGTCCCAAGATGTCTTCGACATTAGGTATTGGATACGCATCCGCGATTGTAACTTCGTTAAGTTTCCTGTAGTCCACTACTACTCTCCACTTCTGTTTTCCTTTCTTTGGCACGACTAGAAGAGGGGCATTCCATGGACTTGAACTTGGTCTAATTATTTCATCGTGCAACATTTTGTCTAATTGATTATTTATTTCATTTGTGTGAATTTGTGCTAATCGATATGGTCTAATGTTAACTGCGGGTAGATTTGGGTTTGTCTTTATTTGATGTGTAATCCCAGAGGTAGTTGACAGGGTATCACCATCGAGAAAAAATAAATGATTGTATTTACGGCAGATATCAATAACCGATTTCTTTTCTTCGCTATTTAAATGATCTAGTGGAAGTTGGTTTTGTATTTTACTCAATCTATCGTTTATATAAGTTTGAGTACCGAATGAATTTAGATTAAAGATATTATAGTCATTACTATTTACAAGTTCTAAATTTAAATCTTGTAAGACAACATCTTCATTGTTGGCGTTTAGAATATATATATATTATATATATATCCGTTTGAAGGTTCAGTTATAGCTGAAGAGGTATAAACTTGAGGGCGAATTTCTTGTGAAAAATATATTTGATTTGTAGGTTCACGGATAGGTCCGTATTTGATTATTTTTTCAGATCTAGCAGGTATGGTAACAGACTTTCGCTTACTAATGAAATCTGTTGTATACCTTTTATCTTTGAAGTGGTATATAAGAGTATTATCTTTATAATTTAGTATGGCATTAAAATTTCGAAATAAGTTTTCACCTAAAATTCCGTCTTGTGTTATTGGAAAATGTTCAGGCACTACATGAAATAAGTATTTAAGATTAATTCCAGGTGTTATTTCTATATTCAGAAGCAGTGTGCCTAATGTTGATGTGGGAGTATTACCAATGCCTTTTAGTTCAGTAATTTTGTCAGTATGAACCCAAAGTTCTTTATTTAATTTATTTATTTTTATTAAACTCAGGCTTGCACCTGTGTCTAAAAGCATAATGTTCTGGTTGGAGATAGTATCTTTAGAAATTATATTTATTTAAAACTAGAAGCATTATTTAAACATCCTATATGGGGAACAGGTTTGGATTTTTCGTTAAGATTTTGCGATTTTGAAAGAGAATGCGAATGTTTGTCATAATAATTATTTAGATCAGATCTCAATGGTCCATTTAGGAAGTCTTGCAAATTATTTATTTGCGCGGTACTTCTATTTTGCATGTGATTTTGGATTCGTATCATATTTGCTTTTTTCGTATTGTTATACTCAGGACTTGGAGGAAAGTTATCCCTTTTTTTGTTAAAATTTGGGAGCTCTACGTTTTTGTTTCTGAAAGGATTGGAATATGTAGATGTTTTTTTTTAAAGAGTTGTCTTCGGTTGACTTTGGATTTGGAATAGAGGATCTGGGATTTGGATGCAGTGATTCTGATTTTGAATTTTCATTTAGAGGCTGTGAACGAAATGGATTGGACTTTTGGCTATGAGACAGTGGACTCAGAGAAAGAGGATTCAGTGGATTCAGAGGAATTGAATCTTCTTTATGAGATTCTTGACGCAGTGGATTTAGAGAAATTGAATCTTCTTTTTGAGATTCTTGACGCAGTGGATACAGAGAAAACGAATCTTCTTTTTGAGATTCTTGACGCAGTGGATTTAGAGAAATTGAATCTTCTTTTTGAGATTCTTGACGCAGTGGATACAGAGAAAATGAATCTTCTTTTTGGGATTCTTGACGCAGTGGATTTAGAGAAATTGAATCATCTTTTTGAGATTCTTTACGCAGTTGATACAGTGAAATTGAACCTTCATTCTTAGGTTCTTGACGCAGTGGATTTAGAGTTTTATTTGTATTATAGTAATTTCCACACCTTAATTCATATGTTTTACCTGGTTCCGGGTGTTGGTCGGGCCAGGTCTTTGCTCGTTTCCCGAATTTTGTGTTCCGTGTTGGTTGTCTTGCCTGCTGTTGTTATATTGTCTTTTTCTGCATTGGTCTGTCGTGTGACCCAGATTTTTGCAGTAACGACATGAAACATTGTTTTGAACATTATTAACTCTCACCGTCTCGTTTGCATTGGAATTTGATCTGTTATTTCTGTTATTTGCGGATCTGTTTGAACTAGACTGAAAACGACACTCTGTTGTGTTGTGTGTCTTCGTTCGGCAGTGATGACAATATTTGTTATCAACAGTGGCACTAGAAAGGAGTTTTTCTTCTTCCATCGCAATATCTAGAGCTTCGTCTAAATCATTGCATCTGGCGCTTTTCACCAAAGTTTTTAATTGTGGTATCAACCCATTGCAAAAACTATTTAGAATAGTTTTTGTATTTAAGTTCCTGATGGCTGTATCAGCAGCGTTGTCCCCCGTACTGGCATTGGCATTATTCAGTTCATCAAACAAGGCATAAGCTCTTTCTGCGTAAGAGCTCACAGATTCCTTGTAACCCTGTTTGAATTGAAAAACTTCAGTCTGTATAATTTGTACAGACCTAGTTTTTCGGAAATTCTTGATAAGAGTCTCTTTTAACTCTGCCCAGGCATTATAATTGTTATATTTGATTATAACATTAAATGCCCGGCTTGTTAATTTCGATTTGACAATATCAAGAAGCTCAGCCTTATCGGTTGAGTCAGGTGCCGTATAGGTTTTGTTTGATTGCAGGTCTACTAATTGGATAAACCTATCTAAATCTTTCGCACTACCATTAAACTCAGGTATGAGTTTCATGGCTTGGGCTGCTCTGAAAGTCATTATTTTGGGTGGACAAATGATAGAATTTGACTTAATCTCAATCGGAGTGAGAGGCGGTGTGGGTTTTTGTTTTGTTTCGAGCCTAGGAAGATCACTTTCTGATGATCTTCGGGTACGCGGGATTTTTCTAGTTCTTAATGAAATATTTAAATTCAATTCAGACATATATGTTTGATCGAATTTAAGCGAAACTGTACCAGATTTGTATGAGGATAAGGTAAAGGGGCAGTGTATAAATTAATTTCAAAAAGAAAAACTGGTTACATCAATAACATAAATATATAAATGTCAAGAATAAAAATATATAAATATAAGTAGGTACGTCAAAAACAACTTAAATAAATAATTTTATATAACTAATATCTATTATTTCTTACTATGACATTGTTGATGCTTCTTTATATGTGGAAATGATGTTCATATTGATATTGATGTTGATGCTGATTTTGATTGCCTCGGCGTGGCAATTTCTTCCTTCCTTCCTTCTATCGACCATAGGAAATCGCTTACCTCTGTGGGATATTGTTCACTTCTTCTTTCTATTTTTTTTTTGCTTATTGTTCACTCTTTTATTTGACCAGGTATTGTTCACTCTTTTATTTGATTAGGTATTGTTCACTCTTATTTTTTTTTTGATTATTATTGTTTACTCTCACAATTTTCTGGCACTATATTTTTTTTTTTTTTAATGTTGAATTCTTTTGTTTTAGATTTAGCACTACTATTTTTATATATAAATATTTGCTTTGAATTTAGAATTTAGATTTTGAATTTGAGTTTGAAATCGGTTTTTATTTTCGGGATTCAAATCAGATGCTTTAATTTGAATATCCCACCGCTGCCACCAAATGTTGTGTTCACCGAACAAGAAAGAAAACAACCTTTTTACTTGGTAGTCAAAATGAGAGTGACTCAAACTCTATTCATTATTTCCTTCGTTACCTATTCCGAATCCTAGATCATCACTTCCAGGTCAACCACGCATTCTACCTTACTTCACTTACCTTGACACAGTTACAGTTTATTTAAAAAACGAATGCACTATATGTTATTATTGACATACTTGCACTCCATGGGTCAGTATTGTTTATGTTTGCAATATGACCCATGTCGTTTTTTTGCTGTTTGGTTGACATATGTAGTTCGATTGCTGTTCCCTTTAAAGTGTAACATATGACACATGAGGAACCTTTAGCAATAATCGAACTATGTCATGTGTCTTGCAAGTGATTCTTAAGAATTGTGTGTGGTCTCCAATTTAATGGCACAACATCCATATATACTTCTTTTCATTAGACAAACTCGATCGCCTTCTGCAAAACCATATGGTTCCATATAAATGTCATTCTCGATATCTCCGGCTGCCACTGCCAGAAGACACCTTACCGACTCATATCTAACAACAGACGCAAACGTCTCTTCATAATCCACTCCACGCCTTTGTGAACATCCCCTCGCAACCAGCCGAGCCTTATATTTATCGATTCGTCCGTCAGCCTTATATTTCTTTTTGAAAATCCAACGATTTGTGATGACATTTTTAGCAACAGGTCTTGACACTAAAACCCAAGTGTCATTCCCTTTAAGTGGCTTCAACTCATCATTTATTGCCTCTAACTAGTTCACAGAATCTTAAGCCTCCAGCGCTTCCTCAAGATCATATGGATCCAATTACGCCACACACAACTCATCCAAAGTAACCTCCTCACCAACAGGTCTTTTATTCCGCTTTGGATATGGATCTCTTGGAATCGGTAGCCTTGGATTTTTCCATTTTGGCTTGTTTTTTACAACTGACTCAACTTCTTTTTTTGCGTTCTCCCTCTGGTCCTCATGATGACAACTTTCCGTGGAACTAGTTGCTTTGTCAATAGCAACGTGTGTTGGTGCAGAGATTTCACTAAATATGACGTCTCTTCTAATGAAAACCTTTCTGCCTGCTGCGTCATACACTCTATAAGCCTTGTTGCCTTCACTGTAACCTGCCATCTGACATTTGAACGAATTCGTTTCCCATTTTGTTCGCTGTTCTTTGGGGATGTTAAGGCATGCAACCTGCCTTATATTAACATCAAATCTTTAATCTTTATTTGATTATCATATAAACCATAATTTTCAATTCTGAACTATCTCAATAAATATAAATGTATATTAAACATTAAAACTTTAAATCTAGAGTATAAAAAATGAAATCTTTAAAACTTAATCTAAATCTGAAATCTAAAATTTAAAACCATGCCAAATTATAAAGTACAATTATGAAGTATACCTTTATTATGTAAGAGAAATTATTAAACTTATTTATGTATCTACTCAAAACGAGCTGTAAATTAATCATGCCACTACACCGCTTATGAAGTGTAAAGTACAGAAGAAAATAACAAATTTGGCATTCGTCGTTGTACCACGCATAACTTTACAATATTAAATTGTTCTATATTAAATCTTATGCTGGATTTTTATTTTTTGTGGACAGTTATTTGTAGTTTCTCTTGGGCTTAACTTAAGCATAATTTTGTTGATTTGTACCTAAGAGAATATAGGGAAAAACCCTTCCCTCAACATTTTGGCGACCGTGACAGGACGTTCTTGTTTCGTTGTTCGATTTATTGGATTTTGTTCCTAATCAATTAAATTAATTTAATCGCGCGGTTATTCGTAATTAAAAATAGTGATTTCGCGAAAACTTTGATTATTCTTGTCCACGTACAAGTAGACAAGTGGAGTTGCTAGTTGGATATTGTTGGAGTTGCTGGGTGGACATTTCTGGAGTTGCTGGTTGGAGACAAGTGGAGTTGATAGCTGGATATTGTTGGAGCTGCTGGTTGGACAAAGTTGGAGTTGTTTTTTGGACATAACGGATCAAAACTGCTGTTGTTTGTAACAAATTTGAAACTGTTACTGTGCTGACCATAAAAACCGCAAGTATACGTATCGTAGTTGCTATAATTATTTGTAGTTATTTTCCTGGTTGCTTTCGATTTTCAACACGTGGATTGTGGTTAAGATTTTGGAACTCTTAATACGTGGCTAGCTCACATCCAAAAATGGCTAATAATGATGCCAAGGAATCAGATGTCTCAAAGGGGTTAAGCGAGCTTAAGATCCTGCGGTCTACAACAAAGGCCAGTATAACACGTATATGTACGTCAGTACGTAAATGATAAATCATCTAGCTTAACGTTGTCAGAGCTTGAATGTAGGCTAGGTATCTTAGAAGCATATTTTAAGCAATTATTGGCCACACAAGCTAGTATAGAAAAATTAACTCCAACTGATGATAGTACCAATGCTCGAGGTGATTTGGAAAATTCATATGTTGAAGCCAAGGTTTTGATCTTAGGTCTTATTGAAAGCCATAAAACAAAATCTGCTGACTCAAGCATATTAGGCACATCGTTTTCAATGTCCAACACTGGATGCACCTCCCACTTACAAAAAATTAAGCTTCCATTCTTTGGAGGCAAATATTCTGAATTCCCAAACTTTATTGGTATATTCAACAAACTTGTCCATAACAACGCGAACCTTGATCGGATAGAAAAGTTTAATTATTTAAAAGGATGTTTAGAAGACGCTGCCTTGTCTTCCATTTGCGATTTAGAGGTTACTGAGCTGAACTACACGAAAGCGATGTCAAAATTAAAGGATCGCTTTGATAATAAGAACCTCATGTTCCAAGAGCATATTACAAATATGTTTGAACTATCAAAAGTTACAAAGCCATGTCCTGTTCAAATTAGGGCTCTGATAGATAGTATGAGTGCGCATTTGAGCGCAATGCTTTCGTTGGGTAGTTATGAGAACATAGCTAATGCCATTTTAATTCGTCTGGCTACTGACCGGCTCGATCTCGATTCGCAGGAAAAGTGGGATGAATCCATAGACTTCAACAAGTTGTCATCATGGACAGAATTTTCAAATGTGATTGTTCGTCGTTGTCAGACCTTAGAAGCGAGGAAGTCTAGCGAAGTTTCTATAAGCAGTGAACGTCGTTCATCTAATAATGAATTAAAAGGTCGTTCTCGGACAAATCCGAAAAAGAACTCACAAAGTTCATTTGCAATTGCTGCACCCAGCACATGTTGTGCATTTTGCAAGGCTCCACATCTTATTGATACTTGTCCATCCTTTCTAAAGCTATCAGTTGAGGAACGCTTCATTCAAGCTAAACTTTTGGGACTTTGCATCAAATGCTTAACAAAAGGTCACACTGTAAGGCATTGTTCTCGACATAACTGCGAGGTGTGTAATCGTCCACATCATTCGAAGTTACACCGATTTGTAGTTTCACATGGGTGTATTCAGCAGGGATTGGTGGAAACACCTGGTCAGGGTACTACAACCACAGCACCCACGTCGTTAGTTGGCAGGAGTTTTAATGAAGACAGTGGCTACGTATTTCTGGCAACAGCTGTTGTAAATATTCGTGACAAATCTGGATCATGGCAGCCCATCCGCGCTTTACTTGATTCAGCCTCTCAGCTTAATATAATAACACAAAACGCTGCTCATCGACTAGAGTTAAAACAAGAGATTGTTCACGCTGAGGCTAGTGGTTTATGTTTGACCAAATCAGCATATAGAAGTCAAACCAATGCTGTAATTGGGTCTCGTCTCAACAACTTTTCTGTTCCGTTGCAGTTAGCTGTGCTAAAATGTATAACAGGATTTCAATTCAATGAGAAAGTAGACGTTCGTGAGTGGAATCTTCCCAACAATATTGACATGGCCGATCCTTATTTTAATCAGCCAAATAGAATTGACATGTTGATAGGAGCTGATACGTTTTTTAAGATTTTGTCGGTGGGTCAAATCAAGCTTGGTAATGAGTACCCACTTTTGCAAAAGACTTTACTGGGTTGGATTGTAGCAGGTAGATTCCAAAAAGGACAAAGTGAACAACAGTACAGCCATGTAATTTCAAATGGTACAGATAAAAAACCAGACGAAAGCTTAAATAATTTGGTGGAACGATTTTGGAAGATAGAAACTCTGAGTTGTAAAGATGCATGCCTTAATGAAGAAGAGAAGCTTTGTGAGGAATTATTTCAGAACACTACTCGTAGAATGCCAAATGGAAGCTTTTTGGTAAAGTCGCCCTTCAAAGAGAATGTAAAGAATTTAGGTGACTCCTTTTCATGTGCATACAAGAGATTTCTATGTCTAGAAAGAAAATTAGGAAGGAATTCTATCTTAAAGGAACAATACTCAGCTTTTTTATCCGAGTATGAATCCTTAGGTCATATGGTAGTTGTTGATCCAAGCGAAGTTTTTAGAGTCAAATATTATACTCCACATCAATGTGTTCTTCGACTCGATTCATCTTCGACAAAGCTAAGAGTGGTTTTCGACTGCAGCTGTAAAACCTCAACTAACCTTTCTCTTAATGATACGCTGATGGTGGGACCAACTGTACAAGATGATCTTTTCGACATTGTACTCCGATTCCGGTTCTACAAGTATGCTCTTACGGCAGACATTTCTAAAATGTATCGTCAGGTGAATGTGACTGAGGACGATTCCTTTTATCAATGCATTTTGTGGCGTCATGAACCAACCGATGTGCTCAAAACTTACCGGTTAAGAACAGTTACGTATGGAACAGCCCCTGCGCCTTATTTGGCAATGCGGTGCTTAAAACAAATTGCTAATGATCATCAATTGATAAATCCAAAAGCAGCTAAGGTTATTAATAAGGATTTTTATGTAGACGACCTTATCACTGGTGCATCTTCAAAGCAGGAGATAGAATTAATTCGGGAAGGTGTTAATAAGCTTTTGTTGTCAGCTAATTTCACTCTCCGAAAATGGTATTCAAATGAGCTTTCGACATTAGATGGACTTCCTGAGGAAGATTTAGAAACTCCGCTGCGAATAAATGATTCCGATGTTATTAAAGCGCTAGGTCTGGTGTGGCATCCCCATAGCGATACTTTTGGGTTCATTTGTCCACCCATTAGCAAGGTTGGAAAAATAACTAAGCGAACCGTTCTTTCAGATCTCTCTCGTTTGTTTGATCCCCTAGGACTTATTAATCCTATAGTTGTTCGCGCAAAAATGTTTATGCAAGAATTGTGGAAGAGTAGCTTAAATTGGGACGAATCGTTACCAATGGATATGCATGACAGTTGGAGAAATTATTTAGATGACCTCGTAGAAATACCTAACATCAAAATTCCAAGATACGTTTTTTCACAGAAAGCGATGAGCTACGTAGAATTGCATGGATTTTCAGATGCGTCTATACGTGCGTACGGAGCTTGTATATACATTCGCTCTATTGACAATACTGGAAATATTTTTGTTAGTTTAATTACGGCCAAATCCAGAGTTGCACCACTGTCAACTCAGTCGTTACCTCGCTTAGAGCTCTGCGGGGCTCTTCTCCTTGCAGAATTAATGGATCGCGTCAAACACAACCTAGGTGTCATAGCTGAAAATGTATACGGCTCAACTTGTACTTATTTATGGACAGACTCTGAAGTCGTCTTGGATTGGCTATCAGTGGACTCATCGAACTGGAATACTTTCGTTGCCAATCGAGTATCCAAAATTCAAGAGCTTACAAAAACATTTCAATGGCTGCATGTGAATTCGAAGGAAAATCCTGCGGACATTGTCTCAAGAGGCTCAAAGGTATCTGATTTGTCGGAGTCGATGTGGTTTAAAGGCCCTCAATTCTTATGGGGCCCCAAAACTGATTGGCCGCTTCAACAAAGACATGCGACCAAGGCAGAATTAGAAAAACGCGCAAGAACTACTGTATTATTCACAACTAAATATGAATTTTCAGAATACGAAAAATTCAGTGATTTCGAAAAAACTTGTAGAGTATTTGCAACTATACTTCGATTTTTCAATCGCTTGAAAATGGGAGCAAATTATCAACCGGAACCCCAGCTGAGTGTAGAAGAAATTTATTCTGCATTTCTAAGAATTATCTGGAACATCCAACAAAGTGAATTTGAAGATGAAATTTGTGACCTTCAAAATCAGCAGGAAGTTAAATCCAAAAGTTCTATTAAATCACTCTGTCCGTTTTTAGATAGCACTATGAATAACATTAGTGTCCTGCGTGTAGGAGGTCGTCTTAGAAACGCAGACCTTCCCTATGAAAGCAAACATCCTTTACTGTTGTCGAAAAATTCAAAATTTATAAAAACTTACTTTAGATACTTACATTCTAAGTTTTATCATGCAGGTCCAACAGCACTGGTGGCAATAAGTCGGCAGCAAGTCTGGGTGATAAATGCTAGAACTCTTGCAAGAAAGGTGGTATCGGGCTGCACTCACTGTTTCCACTACAAACCGAAGTTAAATCAACAGCTTATGGGAAGCCTTCCTCAAACAAGGGTCAAATTCGAAAAGCCATTTCTCATATCTGGCGTTGACTTCTGTGGACCAGTTCAGACGACCTATCGGATTCGTGGAAAGCAGCCATACAAATCGTATATCGCCGTATTTGTGTGCTTTGCCACCAAGGCAATTCATCTGGAGGTCGTATCGGACCTCTCTGCTAAGGCATTTATCGCAGCGTTCCGGCGGTTTATTGGTCGCCGTGGATTTTTTCAGCACTTATACTGTGACAATGGCACAAATTTTGTGGGTGCCCGTAACATAATGATTGAATTTCGGAAGCGATTTATGGAAGAGCAAACACAAAAGACAATAGCATCCTGGTGTTCTTCTCAAATGGTTGAATTCCACCACATACCACCTCGTTCGCCTCACTTTGGGGGCTTGTGGGAGTCGGCGGTGAAGTCGGCAAAAAGACTTTTGGTTGGTTCATTGAATTCCACTTTGCTGACTTTTGAAGAATTAACTACAGCCTGCGTAGAAGTTGAAGCTATTCTTAATTCGAGGCCATTGTGTGCTCTATCAGCAGATCCAAATGATGAAGAAGCCTTAACACCATCACATTTTTGGACCGGCCAATCATTGGTCGCAATGGTAGAACCTTATAATATTAACTATAAAAAATTATCTCTTTTAGACAGATGGCAGCAAATCTCCGTCCTAAAACAACATTTTTGGCAAAGATGGTCAAAAGAGTATTTGCTGAGTCTCCAAGAAAGAGCTAAATGGAGGTCTTCGTTACCCAATGTTGCAGTTGGGACACTAGCCTTGATTTCTGAAGACAACGTGCCACCTCAACAATGGTTACTGGGCCGAGTTAGTAAAGTCATAGCTGGACCCGATGGACATGTACGAGTAGTTGAATTGAAAACTAAAAGAGGCATACTGCGAAGAACTATTCATCGAATTGCACCTTTACCTATCGAAGATAATTGAATGGCCTTGGGCCCATTCAAAGGGGGCGGTATGTTAAGGCATGCAACCTGCCTTATATTAACATCAAATCTTTAATCTTTATTTGATTATCATATAAACCATAATTTTCAATTCTGAACTATCTCAATAAATATAAATGTATATTAAACATTAAAACTTTAAATCTAGAGTATAAAAAATGAAATCTTTAAAACTTAATCTAAATCTGAAATCTAAAATTTAAAACCATGCCAAATTATAAAGTACAATTATGAAGTATACCTTTATTATGTAAGAGAAATTATTAAACTTATTTATGTATCTACTCAAAACGAGCTGTAAATTAATCATGCCACTACACCGCTTATGAAGTGTAAAGTACAGAAGAAAATAACAAATTTGGCATTCGTCGTTGTACCACGCATAACTTTACAATATTAAATTGTTCTATATTAAATCTTATGCTGGATTTTTATTTTTTGTGGACAGTTATTTGTAGTTTCTCTTGGGCTTAACTTAAGCATAATTTTGTTGATTTGTACCTAAGAGAATATAGGGAAAAACCCTTCCCTCAACAGGGGATATGAACGAAACATTCGCTGCCAAAAACTCTGAGATGTGCCACCGAAGGTTTAAATCCATACCATCTCTCAAAAGGAGTACCACCATTTAGAGTCCGCGATGCTGTTTTTTTTTTTAAGATAAACAGAAGTATTTGTAGCCTCACTCCAAAGATATTGTGGCAAATTCCGAGCATGTAACATCGCCTTAGCACTTTCTACAATCTTTCTGTTCTGCCTTTCTATAAACCCATTTTGCTCAGGAGCTCTAGGTGTAGATAACTCATGCTTAATTCCCTTACATAAAAGAAACCTTTTCACTTGATCATTACAGAATTCTAAACCTCCGTCAGTTCTCAATCTCTTAATGTGATGCCCATCAGCCTGAACATCTGCATGGAATTGCATCACATTTTCCAAAACATCTGTTTTATTCTTTAAGAAGAACACAAAACAGTATCTGGAACAATCATCCTTCAAAAGCATGAAATAATTAGCTCCACTTCACCAGGAATCGCAGAACGTCTTGCACCTTCTTTTGGAAAACTTGAGCGGTGATGCTTGCCATACGCACAGCCCTCGCAGAATGGATCATTCTCAGTGGCGTGTTTAAACTTTAAACCTTCGACTACTTCGTGCTTTGACATCTCCCTCAGCATCTGGCCCTGATGGAGTGCCAGCCTCAGTTCTGAAAAAATGTGTTAGTCATTTGTCAATTCCACTTGCTGTTCTTTTTAACTGTTCACTGTATACGTGTAAGTTTCCTCATGTGTGGCAAAAAATTCCTTCATTATTCCTCTGCATAAGAAAGGAAAAAAGGATCAAATTGAAAACTATCGTCCTATAGCTAAACTGTCGGCTATTCCGAAGCTTTTTGAAGCAATGATCTGCAAAACATTAAGCTTTAATACAAAATCGTTTATTGTCCCTAACCAACATGGTTTCTCGAAGGGCCGCTCAACTGTTACTCTTCTTATGGAATTAGCGGAGTTCTGTATAGATTCTTTTAAAAATAAAAAACAAGTGGACTGTGTACTTACAGATTTCAGCAAGGCATTCGATAAACTTTCACATACAGTTTTACTACAGAAAATGAGTAAGATGGGTTTTAGAGTAAACTTTATTGTATGGCTAAAATCTTACTTACTTGACAGATCCTATTCTGTGAATTTTAATGACTACCAGTCAAAAAGTTTTGTTGTTAATTCTGGAGTTCCGCAGGGCAGCCATTTAGGGCCAGTTCTTTTTATATTATTTATAAATGATCTTCCATCAATTTTAAAGTATTCAAAATGACTTATTTATGCTGACGATGTTAATATTTTTAAAACAATTTCTAATAAAAGTGACTGCGAAATGCTTCAAATTGATCTGAATGCTTTTTACAATTGGTGTGCACGAAATTATTTGTTGTATATCGACAAGTGTAAAATTATAAATTTTTCAAGAAAAATGTCTGTTTTGTCTTTTGAATATTGTTTCAATGGTGTAAATCTGTTAAATGTAAGTGAGGTACCTATTCTTGGTGTCTTGTTTGATAAAAAGCTTGAATTCACGCAACATATTAATGTGACTTGTAATAAGGCTAATTCAATATTAGGCTGGATAAAAAGGGAATCACGTCAGTTTTCTGACCCTTATGTCATTAAACGACTGTTTACCTCATTTGTCAGACCAATTATAGAGTATGCTTGCCAAGTATGGACCCCCTATTACAGTTGCCACAAGATAAGAATTGAACAAATTCAAAAAAGGTTCTTAAAATTTGCACTTAGAGGTCTAGGCTGGCAGAACCCATTAAATCTCCCTTCATATAGTAGCCGTCTAAAACTCATAGATCTTCCTAGTTTGGAGAGCAGACGTTCTTATTTATGTTTTGTATTTATTGTTAATCTTATTAATGGTAATATTGATGCTTCGAACCTTTTGTCTCGCGTTAATTTCAATGTTCCAAGCCGTAATTTAAGCGGTCCACCTGACCCAATTTATATAACGCACTATCGTACCAACTACGAAAAGAGTTCACCTTTGAATAATATGTTCAATTTATATAACAATAATCACAATTTATTAATAAATTTTTCTAACGTAACACACACTGGTTTTAAACAAATATTTTATAATTTATAAATAAGAATTATTGTACGCTAGATATTTAGCTTGATTCAAATAAATAAACAAATAAAGATCTTGAAGTTCTTTGGCCCAAAACGCTCGAGCCACAGAATCATGGTTATCCCCCCAGGGATAAGCCGTGACGAGGCGGGGGGGCTTACCCATTCACTTCTACGAAACTTTGAGCTATGTTGACCCAGGGTCACCCATGTCAAACAGGTCAGAGTGGAGAAGTGCCGTGAACCAATTATCCCAACCCATAAAAAAAAAAAAAAAAATGGAGACTACAAATATGATTTTTAACGAAAGTTTGCCGCTGCCCGAGGACGTCGGGGCACTTCCTGGAGCCAACGCTGGGGGTGACAGCATGCGAGCCGTTGGTGGTCAGATACTTGTGAGAACTCTGACCGGGTCACCCGAAGAAACGACTCACCACAACAATAGCCCAGCAATACAAGACAACCAATATCACCTGTTTTACGTGCTTTGTCAAGGAATATCTCGACAACCACACAGGCAGGTTTACCAAGGCAACGCATTAAATGGACACCTGATATGAATAAAAGTGTTATGCGTTGCTACTTCATAGCTACCAAATTGGAAACAGAAATGCATATATACAGACCACAAATGAGGGAACTCTTTCTGCAACAGTTCCCAGCTTTTTCAAGGCTCACAGAACAAAATCTAGCTGACAGAAAAAGAGCAATCGCGACAAAAAATCTACTTACGGCGCAGGAAATTGCAGATTGCTAACGTAACACACACTGGTTTTAAACAAATATTTTATAATTTATAAATAAGAATTATTGTACGCTAGATATTTAGCTTGATTCAAATAAATAAACAAATAAAGATCTTGAAGTTCTTTGGCCCAAAACGCTCGAGCCACAGAATCATGGTCGGTTCAGAAGACAGGAAATTGACTTCAGTGTTTCCGATGGGCTTCAGAGCTTGCAATCTCTGTCTCCATCCGCAACAAGTCGGCCTTTCTTAAAAAAAGGTTACTCTACTGGCACCCTCCTCGAATATTACTCTAAAACCTTTTTCGGTTGCCTAAGCACTGATAAGAAATTCTTGTCTAATTGTGGTACATTAAGGACATCTTTTATAGTGTGTATCGGAGACGATCCCTCGTTATTTATTACCTGGGGTGGAATCGGCTAAGGTGATTTTTGATTGTCACCTTTGTGATCATAAAAAGTGATCAAACTAATTTTTGCGTCTGTGTAAGGTGATCACCAAATTTTGTTTAGAATTTGGTATCACTTTAAAAGAAATTCACTGACGTTTGTTACAATTTCAGTGGTTGTATTCAAAAACCGATCTGTAGCTATCCGGATAAGTTTGTGTTGTTGTAATACTAAGTAAAAACACAGCTGTTGCAATAACAACTCAAAGGAATCTGAAAAATTTTTAGATGCGGATAGCATATGTGAATCAATCGCGAACGTGGGCATTTATTACCATTTTTGTCTGCCGGCAAATAGATTTGTGTTGTCTAGTTAATAAGGGTTTAAAAAAAAAACAAAAATGTAAGTAAAAATAATATTTTACACTTAACTCAAATTAGTTATTTAAAAATGTGAAATTTTTATCAATAGGATTCCAGCAAACAAAACACAAATACAGCTGATGACCACATTTATGGAAGAAAATCCCGATTTGGCCAAATCGTATTCAACAAAAAACTTTGGCCCATTGGAGCTGACCAGTCAGCGCCAACTTGTCTTTGGTAGCCACCACCTCCAAGAAAATTTAAAGTCACGGCTAATCGAAGAATAGGGGGAATGTGTGTTGACCGCATTCCAGCTGACAAATCCAGAAGCGGTAGGATATGTAAAAATGTTTCCTTATTCAATCGAAAGTTTTTTAAGAATCTATTTAATTCAGAATATTAATTATAAATAAAAAAAAAACAAGTTATAATAAATAGGTATTTACATGTGAACAAATATATAGCACATATGCGTACTTTGTGGGAAACGGCACATAGATTTGTTAGTTAATAATAAATATAATAATAATAATAATAATAATAATAATAATAATAATAATAATAATAATAATAATAATAATAATAATAATAATAATAATAATAATAATAATAATAATAATAATAATAATAATAATAATAATAATAATAATAATAATAATAATAATAATAATAATCCCCCCAGGGATAAGCCGTGACGAGGCGGGGGGGCTTACCCATTCACTTCTACGAAACTTTGAGCTATGTTGACCCAGGGTCACCCATGTCAAACAGGTCAGAGTGGAGAAGTGCAGTGAACCAATTATCCCAACCCATAAAAAAAAAAAAAAAAATGGAGACTACAAATATGATTTTTAACGAAAGTTTGCCGCTGCCCGAGGACGTCGGGGCACTTCCTGGAGCCAACGCTGGGGGTGACAGCATGCGAGCCGTTGGTGGTCAGATACTTGTGAGAACTCTGACCGGGTCACCCGAAGAAACGACTCACCACAACAATAGCCCAGCAATACAAGACAACCAATATCACCTGTTTTACGTGCTTTGTCAAGGAATATCTCGACAACCACACAGGCAGGTTTACCAAGGCAACGCATTAAATGGACACCTGATATGAATAAAAGTGTTATGCGTTGCTACTTCATAGCTACCAAATTGGAAACAGAAATGCATATATACAGACCACAAATGAGGGAACTCTTTCTGCAACAGTTCCCAGCTTTTTCAAGGCTCACAGAACAAAATCTAGCTGACAGAAAAAGAGCAATCGCGACAAAAAATCTACTTACGGCGCAGGAAATTGCAGAAATCAAACAACAAGCTGAACATCACATCACAGCAAACAGACAGACAGTTAGACACCATAGAGAGCAGAATGAAGACAGAGATGTACTTGAGCCAGAAATTGCTAGTGAAGTGCAGGATACTTCTGGTGAGTTTAATACAAATGAACCTCAATACGATGTACAAAACCCAGCTAGAGCTGGTGAGCGCACAAACACAGATAGAGGAAGGGAAACTTATTCTGAAATTGTAAGTACGCTTCGAGAACATTTCAGAGCAGCGCTTGCAATGTATGAAAACAGCGATCCGCTACTAAGGGATAGAATCCCAAGGCTTTACAACAACAAAAAAGTCAACGAGCTTGCAGAAATTGTAAACACCCATATTTTACCCAACTACCTATCAACTGCATCTGATATTGAGCAGGTTCATTGCCTCATATATGTTGCAGCAGCTGCTATAGTAAGAACAATGGGGAAAAGGATGCAAACACAAGAAAGATCTTCATCTGGAAATACTACTGGTTCAATGCCTCCTTGGAAACGGCGACTCAATAATAAAATTAACAATATTAGGCAAGACTTAGGTCGATTAATGGCTTATGGGAGTGGAATAAGATCCAAACACATCTTAAGGCAAATAAAAAAGATTGTCTCCCCCACACCTATACGAAACCTAAGTTTTGACTTACTAGCAGAAGTCAAGGATAGAAAAACACAACAATTGGCTGCTTACTCGAAAAGACTCCAAAGGTACAAGGAATCACGAGCCCGAAAGCTGGAAAACCAGCTTTTTGGAAGAAACCAACGGCAATTTTACCGTAAAATTGAAAATGAAGGTCCAGAAACAAACAACGATAGTGAGTTACCTCCTATGGAACAGGTTGTAGAGTTTTGGAAAGGTATATGGAGTAAACCAAAAAACATCAACCTAGACAAAGCATGGCTAACCGAAGAACAAGAGGATAGTATCAACTACAATGAGATGCAAAACTCTAACATTAGTGTGGGTGAAGTAAGAGAGGCCATAAGAGAAACCAGCAATTGGAAATCAGCTGGCCCTGATAAAGTCCAAAATATATGGTTAAAAAAACTAATATGTTCTCACTTCTTCATTGCTGAATTTTTTAGTAAGCTTTTGATAGAACCTGAAAGAATTCCGGCCTTTATGATGACTGGAAACACATTTTTAATATCCAAAGGGACTAATACATCGGATCCTGCTAATTTCAGGCCAATTACGTGTCTTTCCACATTTTACAAGCTTCTAACAAAAATATTTACCAATCGCGTGTATCAACACTGCACTGTAAACAACATTATAACAGGTGAGCAAAAAGGTTGTTCGAAAAACTCTATGGGATGCAAGGAACAATTGACAATCGACACTGTTCTGGTTCACCAAGCGCTTCAAAGCAAGCGTAATATATCTATGGGGTATATCGATTATAAAAAAGCATTTGACAGCCTTCCGCACTCGTACCTGCTAAAAATCCTGGATACGTACAAGATTGAACCAAACGTCATTCGTTTTATGGAAGCCGCCATGAAGAAATGGAATGTCAAATTACACCTGGGACAAAATTCGAGTCCATCCATTCCAATAAAATGCGGAATTTTCCAAGGAGATGCGTTCAGCCCTCTATGGTTCTGTCTAGGCATGAATCCACTGAGCAAGGTGCTCCGAAAAATTAACATTGGTTTCAAGTTAAAGGCTGAAACTGGAAACCTGCAGATTAACCATCTTCTGTATGTTGATGATTTAAAACTCTATGCGAGCAACAAAGAGAAGCTATTTAGAATGATAGATCAAGTAAAAAGATTTAGTGATGACATTGGAATGGAGTTCGGGATCGATAAATGTAAAACAATCCACATTAAGAAAGGGAAAGTTCAAGATGACACTGACGGATGCCCAATAGACGAAAATAATACCATCGCCAACCTAACAACGGGTGAAAATTATAAGTATCTGGGGTTCTTGCAACTAAGGGGACTCGAAAATGGTGAAATTAAGAAAAGAGTAAGACAACAATTTGACCAAAGGATGAAGAAAATTCTTAAATCGCACTTAAATGCCGGAAACAAACGTACAGCCATTAACACCTGGGCAATACCGGTACTGACTTACTCGTTTGGAATAGTTAAATGGTCAGATACAGACCTGGATCAAATTGCAACATCCGTCAGAACGAGTTTGTCAAAACATCTTTGTCATCACCCTAGAAGTGCAATAGAGCGGTGCTCACTCCCAAATGATGCTGGTGGACGTGGTCTTTTAGACATCCCTAACCTTCACTATTCCCAAGTACTGAATCTAAGAAGTTATTTCAGGGAAAAGATAGCAACATCTGATATGATCCGTACTGTTTGCTTAGCAGATATGAATTACACACCGTTAAATCTAAGAGAAGAAGATTTGCCAATTCCTAATAATGTGTATTCTAAAGAAGAGATGATAGTGAAATGGAAATCCAAGGCACTACACGGGATACATCCAGGGCAAATGTATCAAAGCCACATCGATGTAATGAATTCCAATCTGTGGTTGAAACGAGGATATCTATTTGCAGAAACCGAAGGATTCATTGTCGCTATCCAAGATAAGGTAATAGCCACACGGAACTACAGAAAATATATCCTGAAAGAAAACCTTCCCAGCGATACATGCCGACGATGCAACAACCAACCAGAAACAATTGACCACATAATCGGAGGATGCCCCGTCTTGGCTGGAGTTGACTATACAGTTAGACACAATCAAGTTGGTAGAATTATACATCAACTTTTGGCAAATAAGTACAAATTGTTGTCGCAATTAGTTCCTTATTATAAATACGAAGCACCACCTGTACTTGAAAATAGCGCTGCAAAACTCTACTGGGATAGACCGATTGTTACTGACCGCACTATACGAGCCAATAAGCCTGATATAGTATTGTTTGATAAAACTGTGAATGTGATCCATCTCTTTGATATAGCCATCCCACTCAACAACAATTTACAAACAACGTACAGTACCAAAATACAGAAGTATACGGAACTTGCTGAAGAACTGAGGATGATGTATCAAGCTGATCGAGTAACCATAACACCAATAATTCTCTCAGCAACTGGGTTGATTCCGAAGACCCTTATTGAACACCTTAAGCAACATAGTCTTGAAAGAGTACTTCGAACTATGCAAAAATCTGTGATTCTCAATACGTGCAATATTGTGCGACGATTCCTGCAAACAAACTCAAACTAAAGGGCTAGAACTTGGTCTAAGCCCCAACAGAGCCTACTCCCTTGGAAAAACCCGGGATAGGTAATTTCCAACCTCATAGAGGTTGAGAAGTACATTATAAAACTCGATAATAATAATAATAATAATAATAATAATAATAATAATAATAATAATAATAATAATAATAATAATAATAATAATAATAATAATAATAATAATAATAATAATAATAATAATAATAATAATAATAATAATAATAATAATAATAATAATAATAATAATAATAATAATAATAATAATAATAATAATAATAATAATAATAATAATAATTTTTTTTTTTTTTTTTTTTTTTTTTTTTTTTTTTTTTTTTTTTTTTTTTTTTTTTTTTTTTTTTTTTTTTTTTTTTTTTTTTACTTTACTTGTGGAGGAATGCGTTACGCACCATAAGGAGGTATCCATACCTCCCCGTGTGCCGGACTCACCAAGGAAAAAATGTTAAAACCTTATAATGGCATACCGGCTAAACCTCCAAAAGTGTCTCGAAGATCCCCCCCTCGGGACCACGGGATTGCACTTCTTCAAGAGGGGGATTCTGTTGTACGGCCCATACTGGGCACACGTCTTGTAGCGGGATCTTTTCTTCCTCTGCTTTCTTTGTTCCTAGGTTAGGAAGGATTTGGTTAGGTAGGTTATGTTAGGAAGGTTATGTAAGGATTAGGTTAAATTAGTCGGGTTTCGTTAGTTTAGATTAGTCTTTTATTAGGTGAAGTTAGGTTACGTTAGTTCAAGGTGATTTGGTTAGATTTGGTTAGGTTAGTAGGTTAATGGGTTAGGAGAGGTTAGGAACGCGGAACTGTTCTTCTTCTCTTTTCTTGCTTCGTAGGAGCTGATTCGTGTATGTACTGATCAAGTTCCAGTTATGTTGACTAGTAAGCATCTTCTCGACTATGTTCTCTGGAGTGATGGTGCCAATGTTTGTCTCCAGTTCTTCTCTTTTTGCTGCCCATCTGCTGCAGACGAAGAAGGTATGTTGTGCATCGTCTTCTTGGGAGTCCCCGTACTGGCATGCTGGACTACTCGTTTTGCCGATCTTGTGGAGAAATGCGTTGAAGTAACCGTGTCCGGTGAGTAACTGGGTGACGTAATAATTAACCTCACCGTGTTTCCGGTCTTTCCACTCAGCCACATTTCTAATCAGCCTCGCCGTCCATCGTCCTCTGCTTTCTGCGCACCAACGTTCTTGCCACTTCTGTATGGTCAGTTGCTTAGCCTCTTCTGCTGCCGCTTCCAATCCCATTTCCGGCTTTTTGTCGTAGACGTACTTCCTTTCTGTCGCTAGGAGATCGATAGGGGTCACTCCAGCGATTACAAGGACAGCTGGTTCCGACACTGTTCGATAAGAGCTTGCCACGCGTAGAGCTCCGCGTCTTTGTACTGCTGCCATCTGCTTCCGGTACTTCTCCTGTTTAAGTGCGTCCGCCCATATTTCGCTTCCATACAGAAGGATGGAATGCGTTGTCGCCATCAGTAGCTTCCGCTTACTGGCCGTTGGTCCCCCCACGTTCGCCATCAGTCTGCTCAGTGATGTGGTAGTTTTTGATGCTCTTTCCGATGCTGCCTTTATTTGTTGCCAGTAGGTTAGCTTTGTGTCGAGCCTCAATCCCAAGTACTTCACTGTCGCGCTGCTTCTTATCACTTCGGTCCCGATTTGGAAGTCAATTTGTGTAGGAATCCTCTTCCTCGTCAGAAGAACTATCTCTGTTTTTTCCGTGGCTAGGCTGAGTCCATGCTCTTCCATCCATGAATTTGTTCGTCGCATGACCTGGTTTAGCTTTCTTTGCGCGCTATCGGTGTCTCGTGCCGTAATCACCGCGGCGATGTCGTCAGCATAGCCAACCAGGAAGGCATCGTCAGGCATCTCCATGCGAAGGATATCATCATAGGAGATGTTCCACAGGTCTGGTCCTAAGATTGATCCTTGCGCTGCACCAGATGTGACTTCCTTCCTTCGCGGACCTTCTGCGGTCTCGTAGATCAGCTCGCGATCCCTGAGATAGTCCTTCGTCATCCGTAGAAGATAGGCAGGGACGTGGAACCTCCATTCCAGCGCATGTAGGATATCACTCCACCTGGCCGAGTTGAAGGCATTGCGTACATCCAGCGTTGCCAGCAAGACGATCTCTTTCGAGTAGTGGTTTCTTTGTTGGGCAATTTGGGAGGCGTGCACTACTTCTTGTATTGCACCGATAGTAGAGCGGCCTCTCCGGAAACCGTACTGTCTCTCTGATATATCGCCCGACGCTTGTACTGCAGCTGAAAGCCGCGGTTTTAAAAGCTTTTCCAAGAGTTTTCCCGCGGTGTCTAGCATGCACAGAGGTCTGTATGCC